>LGRX02002296.1:14567-104210 GCA_001247695.2 Cymbomonas tetramitiformis
CCCATTCTTGGACCCTAGCCAATAAAAATAGGGGGTCATGTTGCAAAATTCTGCGCTATAATTTTCAACAGGTGGCATCTTTACAATGTAATTTTAATTCTGCTAAGTATGGAAATTGTAATCAGTATTTTTTAATTCTTGGGAAGCTGGCACCCTACCCTTAACAGTGCGAACTGTCACAAACGAAAATTCATGCAAAATCCTTAACAGTGGGAATTGAGATTCATGCAAAATCCTTAACAGTGCGAACATGTGCGAACAGAAATTCATGTGAAATCCTCAACATTCCATTGGCTGAGCGTGGAAAGATATATATATATAATTTGAAGACATACATATATAAATTTGAAGTCAAGTTACAGTGTCAAATTTATATATTCACAGCGTAACTGTTATGTTACAACGTGAATATATATTGGGGGGAAATGTCAAATCTTAAGATCGTCCCCCTCTTCTAACATCTAAGAAATCTGAAATGTGGTCAAGCAAAATTCATGCAAGGCCTTAGCATTGCTCAGCAAGGCCTTAACATTACAGTGACACTGTGACACATCGTGTCACATGCAAAAATCCTTAACAGTGCGAACTGAAATTCATGTAAAATCCTTAACCTTCTATTGGCTGAGCGTAGAAGTCATCGTGACATGACACGTCGTACTGCGTACTAAGCTTTAAGGACACTGTAGAAAATATAAATAAATTTATGAGGAGACGGTTTCCCGAAATATTTACAAATTGGTTAGACCCGCAATTGCTTATAAAGGATATCGATTAATCGATACCAGGTATGCGATCGATGGACGACTTCTCAGATCTGAGATCGGGGATTTTGCTGGATTTGGCACAGTGACACCCAAAATATGTCACCTGCCTCATCCTAGAGTAGTCTGGGTGACCGTCACTCGTAGGCCGAAACCTAATCCCTGAACTTAAAGTCAGGTATATGTTTATCTCTTTTATCTTATCAATCCGACCGTTCTGATATCGAAACCCTATATTGGGGTATAACGACAAATAGATATATATCGGCCCTGTATATCTAGCAGGTTTTGGTTCGCACCATCGCTTTTACACTGCTTCTACTATGAGTGGCTAAACGCTGACGCTTGGGATGGAGTGAGCGGTCGCTAGGGAGGCACACGCGGTTCAGTGGTATGGCCTAGGCAGCTTGGTTGATTGAGCGGCTTCGCGGACGGTGCACTTGGGCGTTTTCCGAGTTGATTTTACGTTGGCTGGATTTTGCCGTACTTCTGGTCGATATCACACCGTTTGCGGTACCCGGGAATCCTTTAAGTCCACACGACTTCATCGAGTTCTTCGTCCTTATCCGCAAGTTTACGCTCTCGACGACCACCACCTCTTGGCCGCCACCACCGCGACCGCTTCCCGATCACACCCGCTTGCTCCACCCCTACTGTCATTTTCATCATGGTTGCCACCAGATCTACTTCGAGCGCTCCTCTGCGGAGGAGGAACCTAGCGACTATTTTCGACCAAGCTGCTGCCCGACATGCGGCCACTCCAGGGACTCCGACGGCGACCGTCCCTCCAGCGTCTGGGCCACCTGCGGCATTCGTGGCAGCTGTCCGTACTCTGATCCGCACCAGGCACGACGAGAAGGCCGCCAAATTTGTCGCCAAGAAGTGCTTCGGCTTGAAGGACGAGCGCTTCCATGGCAACGAGAAGAACGTGCACGTCGTCTTTACCCGCATGGTGGCTGCTCTTCGCGAGGCTTTCGTGGCCGAGGACGAGCAGCTGGGCGACCTCTTTATACTCGACGACGCCGGCATCACGGTGCGAGAGGAGAGCAATCAGCTCCTCTTCTCCACCCTTGAGCTCCTCGTGCATCCTTCCAGTCCGGCTTCGGACTGGTTGGAGAGCTCTGCTCAGACGTTTCCCGCGGATGGGAAACGTGTTCTGCTCGAGTTTGCACGTAAACTGCTTCATGCCGACGCACCCTTTCAGGGGACGTCGGACTTGCTGGCAGTTGAACTGGGCTACGGCATGGACCCCAACGACTCGATCATGGACTTCAACGCCGCGCTCGCCGCCGCGAAGCGCAAGAACACTCTGGACGAGGACGACGTCAAAGGCCAGTTCATTCAGGCCATGGACGCCGACTACTACAGGCCTGTGGTGTCGCGGCTCCTGCTGCACGACCAGCGGGCGGCGGTGTCCCTGTTGACCGTTCAACAGTGGGCCCGCGAGTGTCATGCGGCTCACGTGCGGGCTGGCACGGCTTCGCCGAAGTCGGCTGCGGTTGGCGGCCACATGTTGCCTGCGAGGTTTGGCGACCCGCCGAGCGGACACACTTCCGCGGACGCCGACGTGATGGAGATCCTCCTCGCGTTACGCAAGGAGGTGCGCGTTCTCTCCGACAAGGTCAACGGGAAAGGCTTCACTCCCCGCGCGGAGAAGCCTCACAACCCACGCACAGGGTTGAAGTACCGCTTCGCAGCCTCTCCGCTCCCGGAGGGGAATTATTCGCAGGGGAATTCGAAGCTTGTCGCGTTTCATCGTGGGACTGGACAGGCGATCCCGCTTTGCCAGCACTCGACGTGTACGTCAGCACAAGCTAGGCATTGGCACCGCGACTGCCCGCACGGCGGTCCGCGTGCGGAGAAGACAGCTGCTGGGGCGCATTCTTTCGCGGTTCAGGAGGTGGAGGGCGACTTCTACGCCGCTGCCTTCCAGCACGCCATCGACAACAACGACACCGACCGTTTCGACGCGCTATGCTTCTTGGCGGGCGGCAAGCCCGTGATGCTCGAGGATCTCTCCGCCGCCTCCTTCTGTGTGGACGACACCGTTGAGACTCACGCCATCGACGAGTATCTGGAGTGCTGCCAACCCGCTGACACCCGCCTCGGGGTCTGCGCGGTTGGTGGTGCCATGCACGTCAACACCTTCCAAGTCCACGACAAGATCCCGGGCGACGCTCTGGACGTGCCGCCACCGCCGGCACCGCCTGCCGCTCCGCAGTCGGTGGTGTCCGACGAGGGCATGTACCCCGTCAGCGCGCTGCACGCCCACGAGCCAGACACGTCCTTCATGGACAAGTTTGCGGTGCGGCTTGAACTCACTGACCCTCACCCGCCTCTCGCGATGCATTGCATGGGGCCCGTAGCACCCGTTGATTCAGTTTCGGTGACTGAGGGAGAGTCCGAGGATGACGACGAGGGTGATCCGCCGCCGCGGCAGGCTCTTGGCTGCGGCAGACCGCCGTTGGGCTTTGGGTACTCTGCCCTCATGTCTCTCGCAGTCTGCCTAATGCTTGTTATTTGTGCAACTGCCGCGCCTTCGAATGATTGCCCCGCGCCAACATCTTCGGCGACAGGGCGCATCGGCGACGAGGTCGGTGGTGCTGGTGAGCTGACGCCCACGGCCATCCCGCCGGATCTCTACTGGCAGCCGGAGGGCTGGTACCACGGCTGGTACCGTACTACGTACGGGTACGGGTGGACGTGGCTCCCAGGCCCCCCGCAACCACCTGAGGCAGCTCCGATTATTACTGCGCCGCCCTCGCCGGGTGGTGCTCCGCCATCGCCAAACTACGAGCCACCCACCTGGGACGGTGGGGACGGGGATGAACTTTCTTCCTCAATTCGGCACAGGACCGAGCCGATTGCACCCGGTGTAACTGCCTGCGGCGACATCGGCGCTCCTTCAATTATCTCAATTTGCTCTACGAATGATTCGACGGACAGTGGTACCAGCTCTCCTGGGCGCTGTGACAGTGGTACCGGCCCTCCCGGGCGCTGTGGAAGTGGCTAGTGCTGACGTGATTGAGATTAACCTGCCTTCAGTTTGAGATGCTGTAGATGCAGGTTGCCCCAAGATGGGCTCTGTTTCGGGTTTTCGGTGTATCAGAATTCGGCAGTAGAGAATGGTGGCACGGCTGCTGCACTGCCTGTTCGGGGGAGGGGGCCTGGCCAGTATGAGCACAGTGCCTCCTGACCCACTAGCACTGACTTTTCTGCCTCTCGGTAGGCATTTGTTTCCTGTTTCGGATACCTAGTTTGGTCCCCACACTAGGTGGTGTGCTGGATTTGGCACAGTGACACCCAAAATATGTCACCTGCCTCATCCTAGAGTAGTCTGGGTGACCGTCACTCGTAGGCCGAAACCTAATCCCTGAACTTAAAGTCAGGTATATGTTTATCTCTTTTATCTTATCAATCCGACCGTTCTGATATCGAAACCCTATATTGGGGTATAACGACAAATAGATATATATCGGCCCTGTATATCTAGCAGATTTATACATTTTTCGATTCCGAACGACCGCGACCGAGCGTCAACGCATCGTCATCGTCAGCGTCATCGATTCTTCCGTCGCGTCGCGCGCGTCGCCGGTCGCGTGATAATCACAATTGTGAATTGACGATGACGTGACACACTGTGTCAAGCACTCGACTCGTCGACTGTAACTGTGAACTGTTGAACTGTTTACACGTGACACCGTAATAAGCTTCTACTTTCGCCTGTCGATGTGACGTCTACTTGTCTCGTTTTAGCTTTTACTGTCGTGTGTCACAATTTACGCATCTTCTCTGGGAAGTTCTCGTACAGAACTGTTCAGAACTGTTCGGAACAGCAGCAGTTGGCCCTCTTGCAGACGCCAATGAATTTATTTGAAATATGTATCGATGTATACGCATATTCATCATTTCATATTAGAAAGATATCCAGCTTTTGTCAAGAGCATTCGTTTGTGTTGAAATAGGTTTTCATTGGTTATGGAAACTCGTCACGAAAGTCACGTTACCTCGGAAACTTCAGAAAGTCGAGAAATTCAAGTGGTTCAAGAAAAATACGGTACCATAGATCCTTTAAAACACCTTGATAAGGGAAATTTTAAGAGGGCTTGCCGAAATATTTGGACCGATGAGCAAAAGAAACGTCGAATAGTTGCGCAAAACAAACAAAGGTATATCTCCAAGCGAAACGCACTGCCAAAATGTAAGGTTGGAAGTAGTGAGAATAATTCCTTTACGCAAGCTTCAAGTAAATACGTCATGGGCGGTGTGCATACAAAACCAACTTCGATTGTAGAAACATTAGACTTGTTGACAGAGACGGTGAAATAAACGGTGGATATAACGGACAACGGTGGGTTATATGCGTGTTTTTACAGTCTCCACAAACTCTGTGAAGCTGGGACGAGATGCTCGGGTGGTTTCGCAGTCTAAGATGAGATAATAAAATAACTTGGGTGTTTTATTATCGGTCGGCTGGCAAGATGCAAGTGACACCACAGGGCGAGGTGTGACACAGGAAGAGACAGTCACCCCCAGTTATGGGGGGGGCGAAAGTCTGTCTCTCCATGACACCACCTCACCCCGAAGGCGTGAGGTGTCACGATGCAAGCTAGCCAAGGCCGGGGCTAGCATCCTACGGTTGGCCACAGAGGCAAAACCCTAAGAAACAAGCATCTTTTGAGACCCTAAGAGGTCTTTTTCAACCCAGCTAGAGTGGCTCCGCCGCGCTGGTCTCTAGATGCGTGCTCTAGGGGCTTATGCCCATGCATGTGCTGTGGGGATGACTACTCCCACAGGCCAGCCAGCGAATCTAGCCCAAGTAATCGAGGGTGGACGGCGGCGTAGGTCTCGATGGTGGACGAAGTCGAGCGCCGCCAGGACGTCGTCATCCAACGCCCACGCGATGCGGTGCGACGATGTGTGGTACCAACATAGCGAGTGCGGGGACGTGGACACCCCGAGGGGGGCGAAGGTGGAAAATGCGGTGTGGCTCCACTCTGCCGCACACAAGTGCGAAAACAGAGAGGAAAAGTGGTGGGATGAGGGATGCAACACCTGCAAACACCACCAGGCAATGGCCAAGGGGCACGCAGGGTGGAGGGAAGAGTGGAGGATGCTGCGGGGTGAGCTCGCAGTGGTCAAAGCTCATGTTGACGATGTGGTTGATGGACTCGATTTTGGTGTCTGGTGCATGAGCACCACCAGACACCACCAGATCGTAGCCATGGGTAAGCTCTCGTCGTCGAATCACGTGCAGCGCGGAGGTAACTGCAGAAATGCGGGCACGCTGACGACACGAAGCCATGGCCGCTGTAAGCTGTAAAATCTGGAGCCCAACACTTAGGGTTCCCAAGCGAAAACGTAACTTTCGCTAAAAATAACCAAATCGAACGATGGAAAAGGCAATCTGGGGTAGATTCCCGCGGGGAAGACGGTGGTGACGTCAAAAATGTCGTGCGATAAGCCAATTTTGCTGTTGTTGAGGTGCTGCTGGCCAGAGCGTAAAGTGAAATAGATGGGGACGACGTAGTCGAGAATGAAGGTTGATGTGGTCGAGGACAAGGTGCTCGAATAATTTCCCGGTGCCAAGGGGGACGCGGGGTGAAGATGGCGGCAAAGAGGACGAAGGTGCTCAGCCGAATTTGGTGAAAAGCGGGATAGTTACCGCACAAGGTACGGGATCAAAGAATCCGAAAGCGTGAGCAAACTCGCCAGTGGTGAGGCCCATAACCTGACAGAGACGGTGAAATAAACGGTGGATATAACGGACAACGGTGGGTTATATGCGTGTTTTTACAGTCTCCACAAACTCTGTGAAGCTGGGACGAGATGCTCGGGTGGTTTCGCAGTCTAAGATGAGATAATAAAATAACTTGGGTGTTTTATTATCGGTCGGCTGGCAAGATGCAAGTGACACCACAGGGCGAGGTGTGACACAGGAAGAGACAGTCACCCCCAGTTATGGGGGGGGCGAACGAAAGTCTGTCTCTCCATGACTTGTCTAAGAAAGTTTGGACAACTTCCACACCCTTGCCATCTCGTCGAAATCGTAGAGTTAACGTTGTCACATTAAATGGATACATCTACGTAGTTGGTCTCGCACGCAATGGCAATAGCCTAGAGCGTTTAAACCTATGGTACAAGAAGTGGAAAACGATGGCCAACCTCAATGCAATGCGCGAGGAGGGAGAAGTCGTGGTTCTGAAAGGAGAGCTATATGCAATTCTAGGATACTCACCTGAGGAAGAAAGTGAACACTTGACAATTGAAAAGTATCACCATAACCTACCTAAGTACGATTATTGGTACGACATTTCCTCAAAATTGCCCGAAGAGAAAAGCACTGGTTACACTAGAGCGGTTGCTCTAGAGGATCGCTTGTACATCGTGGACTTCCTTGGCATTGAAATTTATGACCCAGAAGAAGACAAATGGTCAAAAGGTAAGGGATTCAATTTTGACCGAACCGATTTCGCGATAGTGGGCTTGAACAAAAGTTTGTATGTCATTGGAGGGGTAACATTTGAAGAGGACATCCCCAATGTAGTGATTAGTTCTGTTGAGAAGTATGACATCGGCAGCGATACCTGGACACAGGTGGCATCTTTGCGTAGGGCAAGAACAGGTCTATCTGCAATCGTGGTAGATGGCAGAATTTTTGTGATTGGGGGAAATGATGCTGAGGGTGAAGGATTAAGCACAATAGATGTATATAATCCCCAAGTAGACAAGTGGGATGAGGGCGAATTTCCACCCTTACCAACCCCACGCGCATATGTGGGTTTGGCCCTTTCAAAATGATCGAATTTGTAATATTTTCATTGTTCAACTCGCAACAAATGTAGAAAACAACCCCTCCAAACTGTTTGATCATCTTGCATCTGTATAAGTGAATATGCGTATGTTGAAACCCGCAACTTAGAAGTGTTTCACTTGTCAAAATAAAAAAGTGACATGCTTCATATGTATCAATCTGATAAATCAACAGTTGGTAAACAAACGATAACAAGATTGATATGTTCAATAATTTCTGGAGCCATACTTATCGCATGACTATGTATTGACGAAATTATGAGTAAGCCCTAGCCGGAAAAACTCGGAATGGGCATAACTTGTGATATACTAGGCCATTTTGGCTGAAACTCACACCACAAATAGGTGTTTCATAGACGAACAGATTGATATATCGTGTGTAAGCATAGGCGCAATATTCCGTAAAAGAACTCGTTTTCGGTCACGTTTGCAGTGCGGGCGCGACGTGTAATAACCGAAAATACTCGGAATGGGCATAACTTTTGATATACTTGGCCATTTTGGCTGATAGGTCTTTCATAGACGAACAGATTGATATATTGCGTGTAAGCATAGGCGCAATATTCCGTAAAAGAAATCGTTTTCAATCACGTTTGCAGCGTGTCGGTGGTCGCGATCGCAATAATAACCGAAAATACTCGGAATGGGAATAATTTTTTATATGCTTGGCCATTTTGGCTGAAACATAAACCTCAAATAGGTCTTTCATAGACGAACAGATTGATATATCGCGTCGTGTAAGCATCGGCGCAATATTCCGTAAAAGAAATCATTTGCAGTCAAATTTGCAGTGCGGGTGCGAGTGTAATAACCGAAAATACTCGGAATGGGCATAACTTTTGATATACTTGGCCATTTTGGCTGAAACAAATAAGTCTTTCATAGACGAACATATTGATATATCGCGTCGTGTAAGCATAGGCGCAATGTTCCGTAAAAGAAATCATTTGCAGTCAGATTTGCAGTGCCCAATGCGGGTGCGAGTGTAATAACCGAAATTACTCGGAATGGGCATAATTTTTGATATACTTGGCCATTTTGGCTGAAACATAAACCACAAATAGGTCTTTCTGATGGAAGGACTGATATATATATATATATCATATATTAGTCGAGCCAAACAGCGGAAACATTCGACGCTGCAGAAGGTAATCAAGGTATGAGGTGCCACAACAGGATCCTAAGTCACAAGCACGGAAACCCTAACTTCACACGTCACAAGAATCAAGGGGTCATTTCCAACCCAGCTAGTACGGCATCCGCCCGCGCTAATCTTGTGTTGTGCTCTAGGGGCTTACACCCATGTACATGTGCCGTGGGGATTAGCTAATCCCACGGGGTAGGCTGCTAAAATTATTGAGCAGGCTAACGGTGTCGGCGGCGGTGTCCTTGATGTGGATAAAGGTCGAGCGTTGCCAAAATGCGAAGTGGTCACCCCACCCCTATGCGAGGCCAAAGCCGAAAGTGGCCCGGCACCACCGCACGAATCGTGTCGGTGTAGGGAGATGGTTGGGGTTCGAAAATGCGGAGAGTGCCTCGGGTCGAGAAGCTGCATTCAGTAAAAGCGAAGATGGAAAGGTTGAGGTGGGTGTGGGAGGTGGTCACAACACCACCACACACCACCAGATGGCGACCAAAGGTTGCGCCAAATGAAATCGGAGAATGCGGAGAGGCGAGTTTGTAGGAGTCAAAGTCCTTGTTGTCGTTCAAGTCGAAAATGCCGGAGTCGGATTTGGTGCCTGGTGCACAAGCACCACCAGGCACCACCAGGTCGTGACCAATGGTAAATCGTCGTTGTCGAAGCAGGTGAAGTGCTGATCTGAGCGCGCACATGCGCGCATGCTGGCGCAAAGAAGCCATTCAGCTGCGGCTGTAAAATCCGTAAGGTCAAAGTTTGGGTTTGCGTTCAAAAACGTAAAATCTCGTAAAATCAACCAAATCAGACGATGAAAAGGTCAAATTGTAGTAGAATTCCGCGGGGAAAACGTCGGTGAAGTCAAAATAGGCGTCAGGTAAGCCACTTTTGCTGCAGATCAGATGTTGTCGTCCAGAGGTTGAAGAACACAAAGGAATTGTCGGTTTACGTTGAATTGTGACGCACGTAAAGTGCGTGAAGTGTCGGTAAATGTCGGGAAGTGTCGGTATAGAAATGTCGGGGGTGACCGATGCGAAAGCAAGCCGGCCGTTGTCGGTAAGTGTCGGTATAAAAATGTCGGCAGTAGTGTCGGTAAAAAAATGTCGGAAATAGAATCGCCGGGCGCGAAGCGATCTAGTCAACGAATCACCGAGGCAAAGAATAAGCGTGTAAAGGTCCCATAACCTGATGGAAGGACTAATATATATATATATATCATATATTAGTCGAGCCAAACAGCGGAAACAGTCGGACGCTGCAGAAACGAAGGCTAAGATGAGATAATAAAATACTGTGTGTGTTTTATTATCGGAGGGAACTTCAAGATGGTGACTGCGGACGTGGCACCTCAGGGGGAGGGAGCCCCCCTCCCCCCCCCCCCCCCCCCAGCAACACATACACACACCACAACACACAAACCGCAACGCCACAACACAACAACCCTCCCACACACACCGCAACCACAACACTACCATCCCGCCCCCCCAATGCACGCCCGCTTGCGGCCTCTCTCTTTTTCTCATTCTTATTCTAGATCATGATCATGTAGGATTTATACGATTGGAGAATTTTGATTTTTCCCCATCTGTACGTTTACGTACCCCCTATAAATTTTTAGAGGTTTGATTTCGCAGAAACCAGCTATTACAGAACGAACATTGCTTTGCGTCACGTATAGTGTATAGTATTTTACAGCCTAGCTTTAAGACGCTTTTTGCGTGACGTATAGTGTATAGTATTTTACAGCCTAGCTTTAAGACGCTTTTTGCGTGACGTATAGTGTAGTCGCAGCCTATAGCGTCGTTAAATAAAAACTGACGTGACGCTTTTGTGTATAAAATTTTAGAGGTTTGATTTCATAGAAACCAGCTATATATAAATAGAACGAACATTGCTTTGCGTCACGCTCTTTTGCGTCATCGTCACGCTCTTTTGGGTGACGTATAGTGTAGTACAGTAGCCTATATCGTCGTTAAATAAAAACTGCCTATTTTCAAATTTAACTGTGATGTATAAATTTGAGAAGTCTTTAAAAAGTAATAATAGAAGAATCAATTTGCGTCGTTGAGATGAAAGCTGCAAACAAATTTTAAATTTGTGGATATGTTTGTATATATATTTATTTATATATTTATAAATATATTGACAGAATGTCGTCTGAACAATTATAAAATATAAAATACGAGTTAAACCGAATAAATTATGAATTAAACATTTGTCCGAACCCTTAACTGTCAATCGACGACCATCGATCTGACGGAGATAATTCTTTTTAGCGAGGATCGAGGGGGGGATCAGTGTTAATGCTGAGAGCTTCGACAATGAAAGTTGATGACATTGTCATGAACGTCAGTTGTATGGGCTGGCCGAGTCCGATGGAAATCAAGTTGCTTCCCACATTTTTTTGGGGGGGAGGGCGAAGCCCCCCCCCACTGTGGTGGCCGTGAGCCGTAGGGGAATCGACAACTTACTATCTATTAATTTTATTCTTTGAAATTGGATCTTTGAAATTGGATCAACTGGGATGTTTGAGCCTCGTAGGTGATTTGGCCTTTTAATTTTGAGGGCGAGATTGGGCTTCCGCGCCCCCGTCGTGGCTCATCCCGTCGCCCACTGCGGGGTTGGCTGAGGCCGGCTCGACGAAGGGGGTTGAGCGACATCAAATTTCAAAATATTTGCTACTATGCTTCAAATAACACTATTGGTTGCAAATACCGAATTTTGATTTGTAGATATTTGGATACTGTGATGTTCAATCTTCTATTTTATTGGTCGATCTAAGTGTTGACACCTACATGTCAAAATGATATGAATGCCGCCATTTTGCGGTTATCGTTGACACAATGATATTGTCAGATTATGAATACAATTTCCAAAAAACATTCGCAAACATGCCAGCTATTAAAGTTTGAAGAACTCCTATCTGGAAAAATCTATACTATTACCAATCTTTCATGTTATTGGTTCTTCTCTAGTTGAACATTTAAATTTTAATGACACATGTCAAACGAATAATGCATTTGCCGCCGCTCATGTACTTACACAATGACATTTGTCAACATTAAGACACAGTTACCAAATCTATTTGATACTCGCAGTGACGACATCGAGTTCGGTTGAAACCGTATACCGACGTACGGTTAATTTTCAGGCGACGCACTCGATACCGTCGGCTCTAGAAAAAATGCGATACCGTGTGACACCGTCACCGTCGGTTGAAATTGGGCAGCGCCCTCGGGGAAAACCGTAATCGATGCGTGAATTTCCATGACGATACCGCAGCCGTCGATTCAAATCGGGTTTCGATATCGGCCATGAAACCGATACCGTGGAAACCGATGGCATCAGTGTATGCGTGTACAATGCGACCGTTGGACCGAGGATGGCATGGCATTGGCTCCAGGCCCAAGCCGCCGTCAGCAAGGATTCGTCCCCTTCTTATCTATCGCTTGTTGTCTTTGCTGTGTTTGTGACACGCGACTAAGGTCTCTCAAATTCTAAGCCCACGTCACTCTTGCTCACTTATGAATTTGGTGCCTCTGCGCTGTTCGGACCAGTCTTCAAGCTGAGAAATTAAATGAATATTTGCTGTGCTGTGATATTTCCTTAGCTGGCGAAAACCGCAGTTCACTCGAAATGTTCGAGGGAAATGCAATGACGATACCGAAACCGACGGTATACGTAACATCACGACGCCGCGAGAAACCGTAACCGATGATAACGAGTATGTCACGAACTCGAACACGTAAAGATGAAATAAGTGACGATACCGCACGGCATCGATACCGCCAAGACAGTTCGAGCCTCGATACCGTCGAGGACGATTTTGAACTCGATGTCGTCACTGGATACTCGTATAGATTGAACTTACTTCCTTGTAGCAACCTACAAATTGTTCAACGACTCTATGTTTAAACCATTATTGACAATACAACCACAGCAACTCTATCCAGATTCACTGTTAAACATGTCCGCACCTATCAAATTCGAGAAAACATGGTTTGCAACCATAAAAGCCAAGTCCGAAAATGGAGAGGACCTCACCCAGGATCATTTCAGGGTGATGGCATACCTTGAGAGTAAGGGCAAGGCTCTCTCCAGAACCAAGGAGAAGAAGCCTGTAGTAACGTCTACTTCAATTCAATGGCCACCAACCTAGTAATTTGGAAATTGATTTTTCCCCACCTGTACGTTCACGTACCCCCTATATTCCATGGTGTTTCGAGACCTCGGTCTCACTTTTTAATGAGAAGTTCTACCCCGTGGAGACTCATCAGTCGAACGAAACGTGACGGAAGAGTTTGATTGGTGGTTTAAACCACGAAATCTCGATCATAGCGAAACTCGACCATGGTCGAGATTTCTCAACTACGTTTCGCTATAGATCCCCGGAATATTCTGCCTACGTGGGGGGGGATATCCGCGTACCGTCAGCGTTCAGATCGTGGTCGAGTTTCGCTATGAAAAATTGAACTCGACCACGAAATTTCGATTTTTCGTGGGTGAGTTCGATTTTTCATAGCGAAACTCGACCACGATCTCAACCACGGTCTCAACCACGGTATGTCATCACGATGTCAGCAGATGTCGAATTCAGTTTTCGATTTTTCGATTTCGGTCATCCCCCCGTGAGCCGTGACGCGACGGTGTCGTCGGGAAAAGAGGTAGCGAAAATTAATAATAATAATAAAACATTTACGCTAGTAAAGGGGACAAAGTCCTGAGAGTGCGGTATCCCTGCAAAGCAGGCTAGTGAAAACACCAGGGGCTACTCCCTCTGCTATAGCGCGCCCACAAAGGGGCTCAGCCCACTTTTCAGCAGGGTGACATCTAGAGAAAAAGCTAAGTGCTAGGCAATAAAAAACTCTAGAAGATGGAGAAGCTGCGAGAAAGACAAATCCTACTGTCCGGCTAAGCTCGCTGAATATCAAACAGATAAACACATAACTAGTGTCTGGCCGAGGCTTTATGCTCTCGGAAACCCAGACAGTGAAACAAGTCTGTACTACTGTACTGTACTACTGTACAGTACAGTGCTAGGATGTCACGGACACGAGACGGAAGCAGGGTCAGGCTAGGGGCTAGTCAGAGCCCATAATAACTAAGCCTAAACCCGAAGTCCAGCATTATTGCAGGAGGGTTTGAAGAAAGTCGTTTGATTGTTGCACAGCTTCTGTTTCTGTCATGGCTTCACTGCTCGAGATGTCAACTGTATGCGGGTCAGTGTTTAAGGTGGTGGTGGTGTTTAACAGAAACACGTCTCGCCTATTTTTGGTGTGTTGCCTACAATTTCTTGATAGTTTTTTAAGAAGAGGTTTAATCTTGCCACGGGGAACACCTATCGTGTTGAGGACAGTACCAAAAAGAGGAGGGAGGTATCCCATGAGTGTGAGAACTTTGGGCCATTTAACGGTGCTTATGAAGGGCTTGGAATTTGCGTTGGTGATTGTCGTGTCGTGGTGACCACCATAATAAGGCTCAATATTACTCTGATGAGAGAGAGGGTCTTGAGTGGGCCATGGGCAAAGCGAAGAAGGAAGTACTTTGGCGCTTTCGTTCAGAACTTCATCCCAAATATCAGGGTTGATTCCTGTGTATTCTAGCCTCTTCTTCGTGACTCTGGACTTAGGAAGGACGTTGAGGAACCATCTGGCAATCTTTTTCTGTGTAGGCCTCCAGTCAAAGACTGGTTGAGTATCACTGGGTGCACTGTCTATAGCTATGATAACAACATCCGAAAAGTCATCCTTATAGCATCCACCACCTGGAAGAACGTAGGGGTCATCACCCGTCCAATAGCCATGTGGGATAAATGGAATAGTGTTATGCGGGAATCTGAAAACAAGTTTAAAACCTTTGTCGAACCATCTTTTTTGGTTTTTGGGAGACAGCGGAAGAATCCATGTTCCTGAAAATCCGGGGACGGTGTTGGCCGCTTTATGTCCCATTTCCAAGGTAGTCATAACCGCCGAAGATTTGCCCTTTTCTTTCCCATCAAAGGGGGGATTTCCATAAACGATTCTGCCGATGCCTGTTATCGGATCTACCTAGGCATCCCAAGCGAGACCATCAAAGCCAATTTTCCCATGATGGCAGAAGGGCCTGCGGGCTTTTTTCATTCTTGTGGTGGGTATGCATCTTCTCGAGTGAATTCTAGGGTGGGCATTTAGTGGGTTTGAGAAAAGTTCACAGCCGTTTTTGTCAAGGTTCCTGTCATCCACCAAAATATCTAAGAGGCTTCTTCTGATTGCGTAGCAGTTTTTAGGATCCCCCGATTCAAACTTACATGCATTGAGTGCTTCGTGAATATCGTGTGCTCTATTCGAGTATTAACCGTAGTAACCAGTTAGGCCAGTTAACTAGTTAGACCCAGTTACTACCAGTTATTGTTACTAGCTAGTTAATCAATTCCATTTTTATTAACTAACTGACCCTAGCTAGTTAATTAATTCGCACTAACCGGTTGTAGCTAGTTAATTAATTTTATTAATCGAATTAACTACTTAGTGGCAGTAACGAGCTGACCCCCCTCAAAATTTATTAATTACCGGTTAATCACCCATGTCGCCCATCGCGATCGGTCGGAAAATCGAAAAATCGAGATCTCTGATTTTCGACACAGCCTCAGCGGTCAGCGCTAGGAACACCTTAATCGCGCGAGACGACACGAGTGTCATGAGCAGCAGTCGAGTGTCGAGTGTCGAGCGTTTTCACGAAGCCACTTGTCGTCTTTACACACACCTTACAGTCAACAGTGTCGCAAACACAACTCACAAATTCTGCAGAACTGTCCGTTGCGTGGATATAGATATACCGCGCTAAAGTGTGTTGGATATAATGGGGCGAACAAAGAAAAAGCTTCCGACTGCAGCTTCAAAAAGCGGTCCTCGAGGTGAGGGTGGCAATGCTTCGGTTGTCGTGGACGGTAAGAAGGGGGGAATACGTCGAACTCGGAAGCATTTGGCGGATACCGCAAGCGGATCGGAAGAGTACCTCATTGAGGACATCCTCGCCATGCGGTGGACAAGAGGCCGACGCGAGTGGCTGGTGAGATGGAAAGGCTATCAAGCCAAGGATGATACGTGGGAGCCGATTGAGCACCTTGCAGGTGCGTCGATCTCTCAGTTATCATAACTCAACGAAACGAACCCCTAAGCTCATTCGAAAGATGTACCTCGCTTGTGCAAGATCTCGCCTATTTTTGAGTTGTAAAAGTACAAGATTACTCGAGTTTATTATGAGGAACGTTGTTGTGTGGTTGCGTGGTGTGAGGCATGGTTGCAGGTGCTGAGGACTACATCAGCAGGTTCGACAAGGAGCAACTTGAGAAGAATGAAGAGGCGGCTTCGACGTTGGCTAAGAAGTTGCAGCCCGCGCGAGATGCGGAAACTGCGGTGGCGCTTAAGAGGGAGGCCGCCATCGAGGAGGAGCGCAAGCAACAAGAGGCGCGCACGCTTCAAAAAAAGAGTAAGCGTACCTCACCTCGGTGGGCGTATTTCAAGGAGGGCGTCGCCAACTCCACCCATGTCTATTGCACCTTGCCCTCCAAGGATGACCCTGAGAAAGAGTGTGGGGGGGCTATCGCTAAGAGCGCATGCCGTAGTGGGCTCAATAACCACTGCTTGTACATGCACAACGACGTCTGGAAGGAGGTGGACGCGAAAATACGGCAGGAGAAGGAGGTGAAGCTAGACCCAGGTGAAGTCGCGCGTGGCAACAACCAGGCGAACACGCTCACAGGGAAGGATGGATCGGTTTGGAGTGAGATGCGCAAGAACGACATTGACGAGAAGATATCTTACTGGGTCGCCAAGAGGAAGCGCCCTAGGGCATTGCTGGAGGACGACGAGTTCCGCCTCAGCTGGAGGGACGCCACGCGTGGGGCGTATCATCCTCCAGACCACACGAAAGCGAAGAAAGAGATATCGCGTATGGCACGCAAAGGTTCGCATCCTTCCTTAGTTTAAAGTGAGTGCAAGATGCATAGCGTAGAATTAGGGTTTCATTGCTGTATTGTGCTGGATGTGACACACCGACAGTCTAAATCTGTCACTTGTCACTTCCTATAGTAGGCTGGGTGACCGTCACCAGTAGACGGGAAACACCCGTTAGTATTTATGTGTACCTCTTTTATCAATCTGAGACTTTTACCGTTCTGATATCGAAACCCTTAACTCAGGGTTTATTCTCCGTTATCCGATATATACACACCCGACTATATATCTGACAGGTTTGGCCCCACTTACGCTTTATTTAGCCACTGCGACACCGCAAGGATGATTGGCTAAAGCCAGACGCTTGGGATGGAGTGAGGCGCTCCGCGCGTGGAAGTGCCGGCAGTCGCGGGTATGGCCTAAGTTTTGTGGGTTGATTTACGGCTAGCTGTAGGCCTTTGAGGACATCTTTTCTACGGGATTTAACGTTGGATTGGTTTACGCATCCTGGTTGGTCACCACACCGTTTCGTATCGGCCGCCATCTACCACACGACTTCTCGGAATTTCTGCCCTCTCACGGCAGCCGTATCGACGACCCACCACATTTCTTGGCCGCCCAAGGCTACCGCATTTTTTCCACGTCTTCTTGCCTCACTCCACCCCTGTAGTCTTCTTCATCATGGTTGCTTCTACTAGATCGACGGCTAGCATGGCGAATCGCCGCCGCACATTAAGCACAATCTTTGACTCCGTTGCTGCCAGGCATGCCAACACACCCGCGACCCCGCCAGCGGCACAGCCGCCCGCTAATTCGGCGGGGGCTACATTTTTGGCATCGGTACGCACCCTACAACGGGAGCACTTCGACATGAAGGTGGCGAAACACGTCCAACGCAAGTTGTTCGACGGCAAAGAGGGGAGATTTTCCGGTGCGGAGCCCCACGCGGCGGCCATCTTCACGAGAATGGTCTCTGCCCTGCAGGCGGCATTCATCACTGAGGACACCGGTTTCTTCCCGCTCTTCACGCTGGACGACGCTACTTTGGCCGTCCGCGTGGAGGCCAACAATTTATTGTTCTCCACGATCGAGCTACTGATCGACCCCTCGTCGCCCGCAGCGGACTGGTTGGACTCGTCCCACGCCAGCTTCCCGGCAGACGGTAAGCGTGTCCTGCTCGAGTTCGCCCGTCGGATGATCCCGATTGGGGACCCCTTCCAGGGGCAAGCGGACATGTTTGCCGTCCGCATCGCTGCGGGCGTGGACCCTCATGGACCCATTGAGGACTTCAACGCCGCGCTCAAGGCTGCGAGGACCAGATCAACGCTCCAGGACGAGGACGTGAAGTCCCTTTTCATCAAAGCCCTCGACGCCACCTTCTACCAGCCGGTGGTGTCCCGTTTGCTCCTTCACGACCAACGAGCCGCCCACGACCTACTCACTATTCAGCAGTGGGTGCGGGAGTGCTACGGCGAGCACGTGCGGGCGGGCACCGCCACCGCATCCGCACACCGGTACTCCCACGGCACGCGCTTCATGGAGGAGGGCGTTGATGGGTCGGGTGCGGCGAGTGAGATCGCGGACTTACGGACAATGGTGCTCGACTTGAAGAGGCAATTGGCCACCTTCCTCGTCACCGCCGAGTCCGAGCCGTCCCCACGGGGATTTACCCCTCGCGCGGACAAGCCGGACCGCCGCGTCAAGACCCGTTTCGCGGCCTCGCCCCTCCCCAAAGGGGGGAATTGGTCTCAATCCGTCTCAAGGAAGGTGGCCTTCCACCGCGACAGCGGTGCGACCATCCCGTACTGCCAAAATCAGGTGTGTGCTAAAGTGTCCACTACCCGGTCTTGGGTACATCACGATGTACCCAAGCCACTCTTTGTTCCGCACGCCATGGCGAGCTCGAAACATTTCAAGTGTCCATATGGCCGATATAGGTTGTCAATAACACACCAATCTTGGGTATGAACCATATGTTTGGCGGTATTCATGTCATAGACATGGGTTTTGGGGGCGGTTGCCTTGGTGATTTTCCAGAAAAGACGAAATTCTCAAGTTCTAAATTCTTGGGTACATCGCTTGGGTACATCGATTTGTATGCATGGTTATGCACATGAAAATTGCATATTTGGTCGATGTTTCATTAGGGCATTAACATAGACCCTTCAAAGCACTTATTTTATCATGGGTCGGTCCCATACCTCACAAGTTATCATACTTCATCATCAAGACTTCTCATCATAAAACAGTGTCAGATTTTAGATTTCGCCTAAAAAATGCGCGCGGACATGTGTGATGACTCCCACCCATCGATCTATTGAACGAAGGCATATTTACATGTGCAATGCATGTTATCGCAAATACGATTGCCAAAGAATGAGCTGACAAATATTTTTGGTCATAATAATCAATATCACAGGTCACCTTCAACCGCTCGCGTCGACTCGTCCCCATACCCGATAAGGTACCTCGTGCCGCGCGGCAAGTAAGCAGTTAAGCTTGGGGATCTAGGGTACGCCGAACATGAGGAGAATAAATTAATTAAGATATTGTGGTGTAACAAACCTTAAAAAGTATTCCACTTTGTGAAGAATCCCCCCCCTAAGATATGCGAGACTGTGAAAAAGGCGAGTCGCAACAAACCGTGGTAAAAAAACAATTAGAAAAATGTTTTTGGGAGCCAAGTTGTGATTTGCATGGGTTTGAATGCACCTGGCATGATATATATCCTATCAGGATGCTTGTGACGGCATATTCCCGTGTTCATGATGATGTTGGCTAGCTATAATGATGATTCGTAACGACAAACCGGTAAATTTATGCCCCCATACCGTCGATTTAGCTTGGGTACATCCCTATGTACCCAGACCCTCTTGGGTACATCCCCATGTACCACCGGGTAGTGGACAAAAGGGAAGGCGAGGCATTGGCACCGGGACTGCCCGAACGGGGGCAGGACCGGACTCTCGGCCTACGCCTTCGCCGAGGAGGCCGAGAACTCCGTGCTGGCCGCGAGGTTCCAGCACGCCATCGACAACGGCGACCCCGTGGAATTCGACGCCCTCTGCATGCTTGCGGGCGGGAAGCCGGAGGTCTTCACCGATCTTTCCGCGTGCTCGTTCTGCGAGGAGGACGGTGAGGTCCTCGTGTCCGCCGTCACCGAGTTCTCTGAGATGGCACACGCGGCTGGAGCTTCGACGTTCAACATCAACACCTTCACTGCCGACTTGCCGGTGGTGTCGGGGCCGACCGCGCACTCCCCGCCCGCGTCGGTTGAATCCGAGGAGGAATGGACCGGTCCGCCAAACCCCTTCTGCCCTCCCGTCACCCGCACGTTTGCCGACTTCATTGAGAGCACGGGGGTTGCATTGGGAGCGCCCGACGAGCCGGCCGCGAGCATGAACTTGCTCTCTGCGGTTGAGACACCGGAGCGCGTGATGGACTACAAGCCCGCGACCTACGCCGCGAGCGACGATGACGACGAGGATGCCTCGGTGACACCGCCGCGGCCGCGGTACGGCTGTGGGAACGCCATTCCGGGCTTCGGGAGGTCTCTTCTCACTTCATCCTTGGTGTGTGCACTATTTGTGATTTGTGCCACCGCCGCGCCGCACACCGTTGCCGGTGTCAGTGGTGCCGGTACGCGCACATGCACGGCTCCGCCGGTCGGTGGTGCTACGTGGACTGCCTCGGCCGGCAGTCCCGGCTGCGGAGGCTTCGCCGACTGACGTGGTTCGTGACATGCCATGTGCTATTCCGCCTCGTCGCCAACGGCGGGAGCAGAGACGGCAGGGACTCTACATGGCTCCGATGCCGTGGCATCCCGGGCCGCCACCGCCTGCCGAGTTGTTTGTGGACGGCCCTCCGCTGTCGCCGGCTTCATCTTCAGATGACGAGGCTCCACCGTCGGGCAGCACTTGGCAGCACCCCGGTGCGGTGCAGCCTCCCGTGATCGAGAACTCGTCATTTTCTTCTACGAATGATTCATCACCGGCCCCGGGGGCCGGCAACTGCTTCACAGTCACGCAGCTCCGAGCCGGGCAGACAGCTCCGAAGACCACTAGTGGCTAGAATTAGTCACGCCGTGCCTGCCTGGGAGTTAGCTATAGTGTAGCCTCCTAGATGTGCAGAAGAGCTCTGTGAAGTTGAGCTATGTTTAGGGTTTTTGACAAGAAGAGAGATATATATATGTCGATATATATGCTCGAATGCGTGTGTGCAGAACAGTCTCGCAGGGGCGGGTGTTCTCGGATACTAAGATGATATAAAATACTGAGTTAGGTGTTTTATAGCACACCGTGACACACGTGACAACGGACACTGGTGACACATCGGGCTGAGGGGTGACAGACAGGAGACCCACTGTGCCCCCCCCTTACAGTGGGGGTGGCAAGATTGGGCTCCCCGTGACACCACCTCACCCCGTGGGGTTGAGGTGTCACCAGGCAAAGAGACAGGAGCAGTGCAGGGTCTAGGAGCCAAACTGGCCCGAGCAGTCCGGCATGTGCCATCCCAAATTGTCCAAAAGTCTGTTGCTAACTAAATCTAAAGAGTTCGGTTCCCTCGAGAGTCAATCACAAACCGTGCAGGCATGGAGAAGGGTCTTTGTCGAACTGTGTTGTTTCTACTTGATCTTGCTGGCGGCGGCGTCACCCTCGATCGCATGCGTCAAGCGCCAGTGAGGCAATACTCATCCCTACAACGTTCAACCAACGCCGGTGCGATGCCAGAGCCAAAAGCGGCCTGGCACCACCAGAGCGGATGCGTCAACGAAGAGGGGGCAGGGGGATGGAAGGTGAAAAATGCGGCGAGCCCCCACTCTGCCGCCAACGAGCGCGCATGCAGAGGGGAGAATCGGTGGGGTTGGTGTCGTAACACCACCGCACACCACCACACAGTGGCCAAGGGGCACGAAGGGTGGAGCGGAGAGCGGAGGATGCTGCGGACGCAACTCGTCGTGCTCAGAGTTGTCGTCATTGGCGAAGGCGATAGACTCGATGTTGGTGTCTGGTGCATAAGCACCACCAGACACCACCAGACCATAGCCAGGTGCAGGATGCCGTCGATGGACTCGAAAAGATGCCAACGCTGAATGAACAGCGGGCATGCGCGCACTCTGGCGGTCAGCGGACATGGTGGCTGACCGCTGGCTGGAGAATTCCGCGAACGCGAGGTTAGGGTTCCCAAGCGAAGACATAACTATCTGAAAAATGAACCAAATCCAGCGATGGATGAGTCAAATTGGTGTAGATTTTGACGAGGAAGACGCCGGTGACGTCAAACAAGTCGTGCGGCAAGCCAGTTGTCCTGCAGGAGCAGTGCTGCTGTCCAGAAAGGCGAGGGCGCGTTTGGGTGCGTGTCTACAACGTAACTCTTCGTAAAATTAACCAAATCGGGCGATGCAAAAGCCAAATTGGGGTGAAATTCGACGAGGAAAACGGCGGTGAGGTCAAAAATAACGTGCGGTAAGCCAGTTTCGCCACGGTACGGGCGCTGCTGTCCAGAGTTGGAAGCACGTAGTCGGTAATGTTGGAAAATGCGTAAAAACAACGGGGCTCAACTCCAGCCCAAATTGTCAACGGTTTGGCGATAAAATTTTGAACGCGGCCGCGATCTTCAACGGTGGCCGAGGTCTAGATGTGGTTGCTGACGGCGACGTGCGTCAGTTGCCGGCGGCGTGCGGCGGTTACAAGGAGAATCGGCGTGCTCTCCAGGGATCCAAAGCAACAAACGAACACCCACAAGTGGTGGCCGATAACCTGACAAGAAGAGAGATATATATATGTCGATATATATGCTCGAATGCGTGTGTGCAGAACAGTCTCGCAGGGGCGGGTGTTCTCGGATACTAAGATGATATAAAATACTGAGTTAGGTGTTTTATAGCACACCGTGACACACGTGACAACGGACACTGGTGACACATCGGGCTGAGGGGTGACAGACAGGAGACCCACTGTGCCCCCCCCTTACAGTGGGGGTGGCAAGATTGGGCTCCCCGTGAGTTTTGGCAAAGTAACAGCAGTATCTGACAATCTTGCTGTGACCTGGGACCGCCCTGACCAAGAGTACAGGCCCCCAGTTGTGCTAGTTTCCTCCTGAAGTTGAGTAGGGAGTTTGTTTGCTTCGTTCACTACTAGCTCCGGTCACCACCCTAGGTGGTGTGCTGGATGTGACACACCGACAGTCTAAATCTGTCACTTGTCACTTCCTATAGTAGGCTGGGTGACCGTCACCAGTAGACGGGAAACACCCGTTAGTATTTATGTGTACCTCTTTTATCAATCTGAGACTTTTACCGTTCTGATATCGAAACCCTTAACTCAGGGTTTATTCTCCGTTATCCGATATATACACACCCGACTATATATCTGACATATTGCATATATGGAGTATGTGTGTGTGGATGTCCCATGGTTGCATTGCACGTTTAAACCGTAGGATTGTAAAGTCGTTTTATAATATGATTAGATCGCGGAGGGGCTGCGGAGATGCGCGGGCGGCAACGCGGCCGGCACCGATCTACGGAACCGTTCCGACGACGGATTACGGTCAGCAGAGCTCGATGTGTTGAGATGTGGACGGCCCACCGCGTGGTCCGCACAACATGTTAAAACCGATGTTGCAATAGGTTACAATGGCACTCATATTTTGGAGCCGTGGGCGGCACAGACAGTTGTTCCCCTGAAACCCTAAATATTTACTGTTCAACTCTCCGCAAGCATGTCGGTTGTCCGCGTACACCATTGATATTAATATTCATCACAGAACTTGAGAACTATATTTGCATATGGTTTAGGTAATAGGTTGCTGCATCGGTTTCGGCAGTATGTTCTATGCTGATAGCAATATGGCTACTACCCAAATTCATGGTCCTACCACAAGGACCAATGGGCAATTGCGGTTTCGATCGCTAAATCGACTATTTGAGGCACAGGCAACATTTGCACATGATATTTATGAGTTAAATGAATTTTATTTCTTATAGCAGCGGCCCCCATGAGACTTTAGGTGTGTGGTTGAACGACACGCTTTAGGGGTGTAATTTCACCAAAAGCTTGAAGAAAATGGTGGTCCTACCACAAGGACCACCGTTATTTTGAGTATCAGGAGTCACATGGGGGGCTCACGGTGATGCTCAGGGTTATACATCTTGAGTTTATGACCAAATAAGATAACTGAATCGGTTACTTCGCACCCTCATCATCATTTCCGCTCTATTTCAGCATGACGCATGTTCGACACAATGCAAATTCCGAATTTAGTGAATTTCGGACTTTAGAAATTGGCATTCATCCATTGTAAAATGTACACGCCAGTCGAACAATAAGATATTTGGATGATGTTAGACTTTCGGAAATTCGCAATACATATATACTTGAAGATTTAATGTGCCGCACACACCAACCTTGCGATATATGCCCTCTAGCAACCAACTATGATGGCTGGCTGGTCAGCTCGCGTGACCACTGTTTTAGGGAGGAAACCAACGAGCCAATATATTAGAGGTGAAGCCAACGAGCCAACGAGCCGATATATGCATTCCGACCGGGCCTACCGCCAAAATATGATTGGGACATATGTATAGGTTCAATTTGATGGTATCCGCGCAGGTGTAGTGTTGATATATGATTGGTAAAAAATTATTGAAGATGAGTCACTAATTTGCCACATTTTGAATGTTCCAAAAAATCCGTTTTGAAACATTTGATTGTAGAAATTTGAAATGCGTTCGTCGTGGATATATGGGATGGATATAGGCCAAACCAGCTTTCAAATAAATTAATACAGGACCTATATATACCACATTTCATTGGTTAGACACCACAAATCACGGGAGATGGCCAATTAAATTATCGGAACAATGGTCCTCGTGGTAGGACCAAATCGTCGATTTGGTCCTACCACAAGGACGGCGGGGCAGTAGCCAAATAGCCGACGGTCGGTCGGTGATATCTGTTGCGGGTAACAACAAGCAGTCTGCAATATGCTATCAGGTATGAGCCGCCTATATGTTGCATGATATCACAACAGGCAGTCTGCAATATGCTATCAGGTATGAACAATCAGTCTGCTGCATGCTTTGATATAACAACAGCCGGTGTGCAATATGCTATCAGGTATGAACAATCAGTCTGCTGCATGCTTTGATATAACCACAGCCGGTGTGCGATATGCTATCAGGTATGAACAATCACTCTGCTGTATGTTTTGATATATATAACAAGGTTGTCAATCAGACAAAGTCTGATTATCAGACGATCAGATCAGATTATCAGATGCTTAGTAGTGATGCATCAGATAATCAGACGATCGTATCAGACAATCAAGTTGATTATCTGGCTGATTATTCGACGATAAGACTGATTTCAGATCCGATTCGTGACAACCTTGATATATAACAGCCGGTCTGTAGTTGTATGCTATCAGGTATCAGTAGTCAGTCTGCTGCATGCTTCAGCAGTCAGTCTGTTGTATCTGTTGCGGGTAGCAACACGGAGTCGGTTGTATATGTCGCGGGTATCAACAAACAATTTGCCGACAGCCGTCTGCAACTTATGTTTCGGTTATAGGCGAAGTGAATCTGCATAGCATTGACGGTATGTGGTTTGCATTTCACAACCGTACTCGTGTAAAAGGCTCCTCCCCCCGGGATAGTACTACGCGGGATCCCTGCGGTCGCACGCTCCGTACTTAATACCTCCTCCCGTCCCCTCTAACTTCTTTCTTTCCCCTCTTTTCCTTTCTTCCCTCTTTTCTCTCTTCCCCTCTTCCCTCTTTTCTCTCTTCCCTCTCTTCCCCTCTTCCCTCTTTTCTCTTTTCCCGTTCCCTTTGTCGCTTGTCAAGTTGTCCTTCTTTCAATTATTAACTTCAAAGCGTATTGTGCCGGGTGCGCCGTGCAGGAATGGACCGTGTTCTGGTAAAGTCCTCGCTCCGGCGCCAAGAAGGCCTCAAGCCTTGTGTGGGTGCCGACATCTGGGCTGATGGGGAGGTTTCCATCATGGCCATTCTGCAATATTCGATCGACCGCTCCTTCGCCCCGACCGACAAGTACCACCGCACTCCCATTGGCTTTCATGTCTGCGAAGAGCTGGTCACCGCTGTTCCCTTTGACAAGGACACCCACACTGGGGAGAACATCGAGATCAAGTTGACCGCCGAGCTTGCTGCAGCGGACTACCCCGTCACTGAACCAGGTATGGGCGTCTTCGACTGTGTGTCCGACAACGGTGCGAACATGGTCAATGGCATGGAGAAGTTGGGGGATGGCGCCGGTGATTGTGGTCCCCACACGATCGAGCTCTCAGCTAATCTGTTCTACGAGACGGAAGGGTGTGACGTAGTGGCCAAGAAGATCAAGGGCATGACCACACATTTCCACCAAATTGGAGGTGCCAACATGAAAGACTTTCATACCTGTCAGCGTGAATACTCCCTCCCCACGAAGAAGCCCCAGAGCACGGGAAACAGCTGCAGATGGCACTTTGCCCACGATCAGTGGTGTTTCTTTGCAGCGAACCAGCCCGCCGTGCAACTGTATGACACCCAGTATACCGCGCGGGCGGGAGATGCCTACAAGCAACACAAGATGTTGTTTGATGATTGGACCGTTTGCCACCAAGGTGCATCCGTTATTATGCAATCGATGACCGTGCTCAGCAAGGAGTTGGAGACCACCATTGAGCCTCAAGCAGGTGTGCACCCGCCAGGGAAACTCAGCCCCTCCTCAGCTCAGCCCCCCCTCAGCTCAGCCCGTCCCTCATCTCACCCCCTCATCTCAGCCCCCCTCCCCCTCCCCCCTCATCTCGGCACCCCCCTCAGCTCGCCGACCTCAGCTTAGCCCTCCCTCATCTCAGCCCTCCCCTCAGCTCAGCCCGCCCCTCATCTCACCCCCCTCAGCTCAGCCCCCCCCCAGCTCGCCGACCTCAGCTCCGGCCCTCCTCATCTCAGCCCCCTCAGCTCAGCCCGCCCCTCATCTCACCCCCCGGGGTAGATATCTTCCGCGGAGGCGACTCGGCCCGCATTGGGAATTTACTTCGGCCACATTTCGGCCCGTCTGGGCCCAAACCCAAAATTGCCCGCCGCAGGCGCAAAATTTTAATTTTAAGTATGACAATTTGTCAAAAATCGATAAAATTTTGAAAATTTATCGATTTTCCCCTCAATGCGACTCGGCCCATCCGCAACTTTTCCTTCGGCCCGCCTTCGGCCCGGGCCTCCGTGACACGGCCCCGGGCCGGCCAATCCCAGGAAGATATCTTCCCTGCCCCCCCTCCTCAGCTCGCCGACCTCAGCTCAGCCTCCCCTCATCTCAGCCCCCCTCAGCTCAGCCCCCCTTAGCTCAGCCCGTCCCTCATCTCACCCCTCATCTCAGCCCCCCTCAGCTCGCCAAACTCAGCTTAGCCCTCCCTCATCTCAGCCCCCCTCAGCTCAGCCCGCCCCTCATCTCACCCCCCCACCCCCTCTCATTTCAGCCCCCTCAGCTCGCCGACCTCAGCTCAGCCTCCCCTTAGCTCGCGCCCCCCCTCATCACAGCCCCCCCCTCAGCTCGGTCTCCCCTCAGCTCAGCGTCCCCTCAAAATAACCTAGACACTTGTAGCCTAACGCCCCGAGCCACTTGAGCCGTCATTAACATCGTGTGCTTTTGCGATGTGCAGGCATGATTCTTCCGTTGGTGAACAAGGTCATCATCAAGCTCGAGGATACCAAGGCTGTGAAAGTGGGCGACACGGTGGTGCCGGCGCACAAGCTATCTAAGCCGGTGCGTGTCGGGAGGCAGAAGGTGCACGCGGACCTCTTTGAGCGGTGGGTCACCGAGTTGCAAGCCGAGCCGGTGGAGGGAGCTACCGATGCAGCTGCAACGCGTACTACGCGCAAGATCGAGAGGTTCAGGAAGTTGGCTATCAGTACCGTGCTAGACCCTCGCTTCAACCGCTTCAAGTTCAAGGGTTCTGAGAACTACGACAAGGCTAAGGTCTTGCAGTCGGTGCGAGAGGAGTACTTGGCACACTACGCCGTTCCCCTCACCACTCCCAAAGCCCAAGCAGCTCCCCCAGCCGCCGTGGGTAGCAAGCGCAAGCATTCCCTACTGTGCGACAGTGACTCCGAGGGCGATGCGAGTGACGACGATGACATGCCGACCCTTTTGGAGGCGGAAGCCGATGATGAGGATGATCCTCACACTGAAAGTGTGAAGCAGCTTGAAAAATATCTGGAACTGAAGCAGGCGCCGGTGGACACTGCTATCCTTGAATGGTGGTTCGAGAACGAGAAGAAGTTCCCACGCGTCTGCATGATGTGGCGCCAATTCCACGGCCGGCCTGCATCATCGGCTGGTGTGGAGCGGCTTTTCTCTGGTGCTGGGAAGATGCATGGCAAGGACGCCCAAACCATGAAGTCCGAGACCATTCAAGAAACCTTGATGTGCGCGGTCAACTACAACCCTTGGCAGTCATCTGTTCCAGAGGTGGATGCCAAGGGCGCGACCGAGGCGATTGATGTGGCGGAGGCATAAGTAGAATGTGCAAGTGCACTATGGCACTCATAGGGTGTTAGAGTCAGAACATAGAAATCACTGAGCAAGCTAGTATAGGCCTCTCCTCAGCACTTAGAAGGGTGAAGGCTCCGCTTGACACCATAGCAGCCTGCCCTGGCACATGCTCTGCACTCTCGTTACCAGTCACTACAAGAGACGGAACGACGCAGAGGATCGCCCAGAAAACCCCGGGTCGTGTGTTAGAAAACATTAGAAAAGTAATAATATGTATGTGTTATTCTCTTCTGAAATACGTTTGTGCATGCCTTTGGTGTCTACACCACATACCGGTTGACCCCTCAGCCCCCCCTCAGCTTGTCCTCTCACTCTCACTTAAAAGCACCTCACAAGTAAGTAAGTATCTCAAGTTGCCAGAGAGTAATGATGACATCTGACACAAATAATATGTATATCCGAATGGGTCGAGTTTGACCTCGAATGAGCAACATTTAATGCCGCTGTATCCCCATACTCAATATTGGTTGTAACCAGTTAAACCACCAATTAACTAGTGCAATAAAAGTAATTAACCAATTGTAGCTAGCTAATCAACTTTTTAGTTATTAACTAACTAACCCCAACCAGTTAATTAATTTGCACTAATCACTTCAAACCAGTTGGACCTCGGGTCAACCGGTTACGCCCCTTATCGAGTATTCCGTAAGTGAGCATGGAACTGCTTTGTTGGAAAGGCGGTGCCAGGCCAAAAGTTTCCAAAACTCTTTCTTCTGGACATATTGGAGTTCGGGATATTTAGTTGTCCCCGTGACATGGTCCACTTCAGGTTTAGCGGTCACAGCAATGGTATTCTTTTTTGAACTTGATGGTCGGTACATGCTAGCTTCCGGGAGAGCGTGTAAGTATAATTCCTCCTCCATTTCCTGTCTTAGGTCAGCAAGTGGAAAAAGTTTCGATGGCTCTGTTTTGATGTATGTGGTACCTTTTCCAGGGTTTAGTAGTTTGGGCTTTTCTAAGATTTCTTCAGCAATGATTTTCATTAGTTCGCCATCTTGGGTTGTTCTAAGACTATGCAAACTATTATTATGTCCTGAGCATTCAAGTTGGATGTGTTCGAAGGTGCATTTTGTATTCTGTTGGCAGTAGGGGCGAAAATTTTGTCTCGTCGCCCCACGTGGTGCAGTCTGGCAGCGCTGAAAAATATCTTACAGCAGACGTGCAAAATTCAAACTTGTAATTCCCTATGATAGTTTTTTAAACTGGGAGTTCAGTACAGTACTGGGAGTTCAGTACTGGGAGTTTCATCCGTGGAGTGGCGTACGAATTTTCGACATCTCGGTTACACGAGCGCGTCAGTCGAGTCGATCTGTGAATTTCCCAAATTAATTTTTCAATTCTACATCTGCTGCATGTGGATGACGATGGCTGACGAACTCGACATTTCATAGCGAAACTCGACCACGAAATCTCGACCAAGCCCCCCCCCGTGGTCGAGATTTTCATAGCGAAACTCAACCGAGGTCCAAAAGTGTCTCACGTTACCAGACACGTCGGCTCACACGTTGTCGCAGACGTGTGCAAAATATTCCTTCGCTAACCAAGTTTCGCTATGAAAAATCGAACTCAACCACAAAACTCGACCGTGGTCGAGATTTTCATAGCGAAACTCAACCGAGGTCTCAACCACGAAATTTCGGGTCTCACGATCAAAAATCCGAAACGAAGCGTCCGATCGAAAATTCTTTCCATCGTGTCCGCGAAACGCAGTGATGACACCTTGGTTTAAACCACGGTTTCCATTTCGTGGTTTAACCATGAACTTCTCATAACTTCGAAGTCTCGTTTTTCGACCGTGGTCTCAGAATTTCGACCGTGGCGTGGTCTCAGAATTTACTACAGTAGTGGACACTGTGTCACAGGCGAATGTCATCTGTCTTCTCGCAAGCAGTTTTCGAGTTCGAAATCTATGTGATATTTTTCACGCGCCAGACATCGTTCCGCGATGCATGCCATGTTTTCTGGGGTAAAACGAGACTTCGAAGTCTCACTTCTGGAAACTGTCTCACGTAACGAATCTGATCGCGTATCTGATACATCCGACGTGGACAAAATATTCTTTCGTTAACCGAGATGATTACCTCGGTCTCACTTTTCAACTTCGGAAACGAGACTTCGAAGTCTCGAATTTCTGACCACGGTCCCGTTCTTGGTTTCGGTTTCAGTCATCATACGGGCCACTGAATGGCCGAATTTTGAATTCCGACGCTCTCATTCGCCCGCCGTAGATTAACCGAGAAGTTAGAAATCATCTCATTAAACTCGTGACACGCCTCTCGTGTCGAGCTCGTGTCGTCGACCAGTTCTCATGGATTCGCATACCGAATCATATTATGTTATATAATTTTATATAAAATTTAATAAATATTAAAATACTAGGGATAAGTTTAGATTGGGTGTAGACATTTCATTATAATCCAGATTGGGTGTAGGCACTTCATTTTAATCTAGATTGGGTGTAGGCACTTCATCTAATCTAGATTGGGTGTAGGCACTTCATTCTTAATCTAGATTGGGTGTAGGCACTTCATTTTAATCTAGATTGGGTGTAGGCATTTCATTTTGGTCTAGATTGGGTGTAGACACTTCATTTTAATGTGCCATTGGGTGTAGACACAGGTATAGGGGGTACGGGTCGCAATTTCTTTTGTTATTTGTTGCAACAAAAAAACATCATTTCGCGAATTCAACCGGTAGATATCAACATCCGACCACAATGAACATATCTAACGGTTGAATTTGCGAAATAATGTTTTTGTATGCGATTACTAGCGAAAAACTGTTCGGGATCGATGTTTGTTGTTATTTGTTGCGAAACAAAACACCATTTCGCAAATTCAACCGGTAGATATCGACATCTAACCACAATGAACATATCTAACGGTTGAAATTGTGAAATAATGTTTTTGTATGCGGTGACTAGCAAAAGAATGTTCGTAATCGATGGTTTTTGTTGTTTGATGCTTAAAAAAACATTATTTCGCAAATCCAACCGGTAGATGTGTTCATTGTGGTCAGATGTTGATATCTACCGGTCGAATTTACATAACAATTTTCACATGCAATATTATCAATGTAAAATGTAATGCCCTCCAGGCATCAAGGTATGTTAAAATGAAGTCTACGCCCAATCTAGATTAGAAATGAAATGTCTACACCCAATCTAGATTAAAATGAAGTGCCTACACCCAATCTGGATTAAATGAAATGTCTACACCCAATCTGGATTAAAATTAATTGCCTACACCCAATCTAGATTAAAATGAAGTGCCTACACCCAATCTAGATTAGAATGAAGTGCCTACACCCAATCTGAATTATAATGAAATGTCTACACCCAATCTAGACTTATCCCAAAATACTAATATGAAGGCGCGGTGCTTTGGACCCTCCCGTCTCCTCTCCTGTATCAATAAGGGAATTGTATCGGTCGCTGAATTGCTTATCGATCTATTTTTAAGACTTCATCTAGTAGGGGCGCCGCCCCCCACACCCCCCCATTACTACGGAATATTTTTAAGTTCCGCCCAGTGGGGGCTCCGCCCCCCCCACACCCCCCCATTACTACGGAACGTTTCTTTCAACCGTTGTCGACATCGGGTCCTTTACGTAATACATATCGACATCTCAACATTATATACGATTTCTCCTATACAACACATAACCGCACTTGGAAGTCCGAAGCGAAGCGATACCGATCTATCGATGAAATGTGCGCAAAATGGATATCGATTGAGACTTATATGCCAATATGTACCGATATATCGAGATATCATAATATCCGCACCACCGATACAATGCAAGATCGCCGATCAATATGCAATTACACAAAGAATGTCGAAGTAGCCTGAAGGGGGGTACTCTAACACGGTTGTATCACGATTGCCAAAATGAAATTACACATATAGAAATACAACCGGAATACCACGGCACGAGCGTCTCTAGCGGAGTGTTCCGTTCCGCGGCGACATGCATGCCACGAATAACCTTGTCACCATGTCGCGATGCTATCTAACTTCTACCAGCACGGTTTGGCGCTCGGGCATCAGTCCGCCCTTGCTCACGACCACGACCGCGGCCACGCCCCGATCGTCCTTTGCCGACCCCGCCATGAGCTGTGGACGTGCCTTCGTTAACTTCATTGGGGCGCCTATTGGCGATATCTCTGTTGCCCTCGGCACCGCCTCGTTGTCCTGGTTTGGCGATGGGGCGGGTCTTGTTTGCAGATTTGCGTGGTTGCGCTTTAGGTGGAGGTCGTTTCCATTCACGAGTTCGCCTATCAAATCCGTCCATCCATCTTTGGAGCTCGGGATCCGGTTTGAATTTCAGCAAATGAGATAAGTCGGGCTTTCCACCATCGGTTCCCGGTAATATACGAATGCAATCCGACTGCTTGACACGCGTCATTCCCACATAAAAAGCTTGAAAGCATAACTTAAAGACGCCCTTCGGTGTCTGGTTGAGATCTAATATTATCTTTTGCACGGTCTGTCCTTGGAATTTGTGAAAGGTCAAGGCGAAAGCCAAATCAAGTCCGTGAGCTCGGAAGTATATCTTGCTCTTTTGGGAGGCGCGGTTCACGGTCAAATCATCTAGACGCTTGCCGATCTTAACGGGGAGTACGATACTGCGCGGCCGACTGACATCGCTGGGCACCGCAGATGTCGCGTTTCCCTCGCTAGTAGTTGCTCGAACCTCGGGAGCTAACGTCGCCTGATCGCACCAATTTGAGGAATCCAAGTGCTCAACGTGAACATTGACAGCGTAAGGCGGCTCGATCCACACCTCTTCTCCCGGACGGGCATTATTAATTGATTTTTGCCGCATCGATGGATTTGCTTGCGTCTTGGAGAATCAAGCTGTGGAATTTGGCAGGCGTGCCGTTCGCTAATCCTCGGGAGGGATTGAGGTCGTTGTTAAGAATAATCCCAGGCGACCCCGCAACAAAAGTGCCGGTAAATTCGGGAAATTCGGAACGGAGCACTTCCTCGTGCCGAGAGTCCAAAAGTGTGGTTGCGATCGGTTTCTTCCAACGAATGACCGGTTGACCACTAAGACGCGCAAAATGTTGTGCCCGCACATCATTGATAGCTTGCCGTTGCCGATTGCAGGTCACGGCCACCGTCGCGAAAAGCCAATCCCGGTCCGTTTGTATGTCCTCGGCAGTTAGCACTCGCAGACGGTCAATATCGGAATTCTAGATAGGTTGCTCGTTATCCGACTGGCACCGTCGAATGAAGCGGATGTGTGCGGGATCGCTAGCCGCTCGGACCTGCAACATGCAAACACGTACCATACTTCCGACCGATGTTAGTGACTTGTGCATATATACTCATGCACACCGCCGCGAGAGAAGACTAAGAGGAGAAATGCAATACCCCAGGATCGATCCACTATATCATCCAAGCACGATCACTTCATGCAAGTGGCGTGCGCGGAATGTTTCGCATAATAAGGAACGTCACTTGCTCGGTTAATGGAAAACGGCGGATAGCTTGAAATAGGCGACCGGCCTTTTCAGAGACATCAAACGATCTTTGGCCATGAAGCACCTTTCGCGCTTGTTTATACAAAGATTTCCCCACGGGTGCCAGTTGTCCGAAATCGCCCACAACAACCACCACTGCCAGACCACCCCATTCTTGCAAGGCCTCTTTGTCGACTTGTCGAACCTCTGAACATCGGCCTTCGAGATGGGCATACAAGCATGCCTCCACCATGGAGATCTCATCGACCAGTAGAATGTAGCACGTACCGCGGGCAAGGCGCAACGCGTATGCCGCTTTCATAGCCGGATTCATTGGCTTCAAAGGTGCCGACCTTGCACCTTCCGTGGGCTTGATATTACCCAAGTTATGAATGGTCCGCGCGCCCGGAATGAGGGCAGCCGCGACCCCGGAAGGGGCGCAACAGACCACGGCGCCATCATGACCACATATAAAGTTGGCGGCCGTGCACAACGCTTTAGCGACGTAACTCTTGCCGGTGCCCGGCCCGCCGTCCCATAGAGAAGTGATCGGCGGTGGCAGTGCGAGCTCCCCCCTTGCCTCGGCGGCCTTACACCGGGATAACCATGACAACACGGGAGTGACTGTCAGGGTTATGACCGATGACACATGTGTCATACCTGTCATACCTGTCATACCTGTCATACCATGTCATGTCATGTCGATTCATGTCATATATTATAATGACAGACAGTCGTCAGTACGGTCGACTATGACTGTACATGTCATCGAGATGATAAGTCACATCATCTGTCATTTATTCAAGGTAAGACTTGAATGACACATGTCATCGAGAGGCCGTATGTCGGACTCGAGAATGGCGAAGCAAGATGCTATCTTGAAGTACCGAACGGTTCGGAGAAGAAATCATCTTCGCTTCTAGCATGTTCTGAACAAGCATGCGAGTATCGTATGGCGAACGCATTATTCGTTCAGCCGATACTAGTCGTTCAACCAATGCCTCGGGTTCACAACCCAATAGCGGTGCCATCTATGAGATGGGAGGCATTCGGTATAGATGAGGTAGCGTTGTGCTACAGCAGTATCTTCGGACGAAGTCTGCACTCATCACCCGCTCTTACGCTGCATGCGTGTTACTGTTCAATAACACCTGTGCTATCTTATCATATTATATTATATCATAAGGCTCACTTGTGTGTCCTTATCAGTTGGTATTCGATCGTCAAGGCGAGAACGAGAACTCTAGTGTGAGTGCAGCATAGATATCAAAAATTTTGTGTATGCAGGTTGCGGAGCGCGAATAATGTCTGGCGTCGCAATCGCATAAACACTGATATACTGCATATACTGACCGCTGCATAAGCGAATATAGTGCGCGAGGATATATCGTCACATTCGCATTCGCAGATCGTACACAGCAGCTGATCGTCATCTATACTGCGCGAAAAGGTGTGCATGCGGCATACAAATGCACAGCGATCACATGTACGCGCAGAAACGATTCGCAGCTGTAAGAAATTCGCAGTATGAGATGCGGACACAAAAATCATCAGCGGAATCATGATCCGCGCGAAAATTAGCACTCGTATCATGTGCTAAGCATACTGCGACAAGATGTGCTCTTTATCAGCAGCGCGCACCATCGCGATTTTCATGATCGCAATAAATCGCTTACAGTGCACGACAATTATTTTGCAGTTTTATGATGACGATGTCAATATGCAAAATGTCATCAACACACCGTCATTATCGATAGTCGCAATAATCACTGATGCATCATCTGCGCGCGTCACGATATCCTTTACAAAATATGTGTATACTTACTGGGATAATCATGAACGGACGCATGATGACAGTATATTGCAGCATGCCACACAATACTCTGATGCTTGCTGAGATATTGTAATCTATTCACTGTCAGATTCGTATACTAACACTGCAATCATGAGTGTGAACTGCATACATGCTGTGTGAGTAGCTTACACACACATACACGCTCAACATGACAGATCATTGAATAATCTGCAGCAACATCATAGTGTGTGCAAAATTCGAGTGTGCGGAGATAATAATGACTGCAGCACCACACACATACACACATTACTTACAGTATACACCATTATTGAGTATATACTGAGTGCATGCAGCACATGTGCATTACACCACATATACATTATATACTGAGTGACTGCATCACTGTGAATTGTGCATGCATTATTCATACAGCTTGACCACGATAACAACTGTAATGTATTAACCAGTTTGATCATGATAACAACTGGGACATATAGCATCACATCACAATACATCATACATTGCACAAAGCATACTGCAGTGCATGTAAGCTATATTGGAACCCATGTAAGTGTAAGGTGCCTGAAGGTGATCTTAACACCATAATTAGCTCGACATGCTCTGACGAAGGATTTGGGATGAGCATGTTCGTTCTATGGTGGATCACTGAATGGAATGCTCACCGGAGCTACATGTAAAATAAACCAAGCACCTCATTATTGTAAATGAGAGTATGCAGGATTACAATAACCACTAAGCTGATATATTTATCATGTTAGATTTATTCAGTACTTGGTATACAGATCATCCTGCATGATAAATCATCTTGGTATATTGTAATACCAGAAATCACCTGCATACAAGTGTGTATAGTGAACAATTCCACACACACTTACATGTACTAAATCAGCAAGTACCTGCACAATGCACACACCACTGACATTACTATGTATAATGACATTCACTGACTCAGTAAGTGAAATGATCAACTATAATATCAACTACGTGTATGATAATATAGATACCATCCAACAAACACATGTGCGTGTTGGATGTCAGTGATGGCGATAGCAAAGGTAAACAGGATAAAACTACATGCTGAAGGGCTGGATGGAGAATATCTCCAGACCCGAAGGCGGTATACAGTGTTCACAATGCAGTTGGTAACTGCTGAACACTGTTCATACCTTTTCATTATCGCTGGAGCAAGAACAACAACCATATATACTGCATTGTGACAATTGATTCAGTAATGATCAGCACAAAAAGCATGTACATACTCAGATCAGTACTTACATATTGAACTGACATAGGTTGTTGTGGACACACACACACACACATATTGTGTTGTGTTAAACTGCTTAGATTATTATCAAGCTGTGTCCTGATATATTTGGAATCTAGAGATATCACTTTGATATGCTCTCAATGCACAGCCATAAGCCCAAATATATCATAGGTTCTGAAAAGTTATCACTTAAGTGGTTAATCCGCTTACAGTTGATACACCTATTAAATCATCAGGAAGTGAACCAACTTCCATGGGTTTCAAATTAGTAAAACCCATATTTATGATCAACCACAGATGTTGACCATCAGAGATATTCACTATTATGCCATGAAAATTATCATGTGCAAAAGTGAGATAAGTTGCATTAGTTCTGTAACTTGCAACTTCCACACACACCGAGATATATTACTGAGGTGATATAATCAAATGGCCAAAAAAGGTCAAAAATGGGTAAAAATCGTTTGCGATAAATTTCAAAATTGAAATTCCGACCCCATTTTATTTCAAATTATGATTTTATACCTATTAAGGTATCAGAAAAACATAATGACCATGGTCATATCTCGTGTAACACCCTAGATATTAGGTGTGTAATATATAGGGGTGTACATATTGGCTGTAACGAAATGCGTAAAAAGTTCACACGCATGATTTCAAAATGAAAAAATCGGGTTGATTTTTTTCGCTGATCTGATTATTCAGCTATTGATAAATATGCCCAAAATATTACAGCACCTGTAACACCCTAAAAATCACGTGTGTGTGTCAGGGGTGTAACGTACCTCTAAAAAACCACGTGACACACAGTGAAAAATTAAATGCAGTTTTGCTTAAATATCTTTGCAAAATATTTATACTGCTTTAATTTAACATATTTTAGGGTTACTGATGGCAAGTAACACCCTAACATCACTGTGGGGGATAAGGGTCACTGTAACGTTACATACCCTAAATGCCACCTATATAATAGGAAACACTTCGTGTTTGGCATATTTGTCATGCTGAAATCAGCACGGACATAACAATATTTCGGGCAACAACCCAAGAACTGTAGGGCGACAACCCAAAAACTGCAGGGCTTCAACCCAAAGACTGTAGGGTTGCAACCCTGAAACTGTAACAGCTGCTTCCTATCAGGACTGCATGCTATATCATGAGGTATAAAGGCAACTGACAACTGCCTTATATTCACACTTCCTTGAGGGGGGAAGAAGGTGGATATATATACATAATTACCTCATTATAATGTACAGATATACTACATGTATATAAACATACAGATATACTATATGTATATAACATAGATATATATACTATATATATACCAACACACACACTCAGTTAGCTGAAGGCATCTTTGGTGTTGTGTTTTGTTTTTTAGATGGCAGAAGCAGAAGAATCAGATATCCCAGCCATCAATGCAGATCCGTCAACATGGTTCTTTGACATCTTAGGTTCCTACGATGCATACAGTCGGTTCAAGATCCCCAAGTGGCTCGCTGGTTATGACAATACCCAGACCAGATTCGACCAGATAGGGTACTTCGACAATATCAGTCGCATGAGGCCCGACATGAGCAGATATAGGGATCCTGAGAATGAACCACAGGAACCAGAAGATGAGTATACAGCAGATAATGCTCCAATAGTTTTTACAGATCCTGATGATGATTATGTTCCAGCACCAGCTCCACCTACTTTGGTTCCAAAGGTGAAAATGACACCACCTAGAGAATTTAAAGCAGGACAGGACGCAGAGATTTGGTTGGAAACCGTGGATAGATATTTCCAATTCACTTATCCAGGAGTTCCAGACAAGGACCTGATCACAGTATTCCTGACGCTTATCCAAAACAATGACCGACATTATTTCCAGGTCGTGGCTAAGCAACCAGATGCCACATATGAGAAGGTCAGAAGGATTTTCCTCAGTCAGTTTGGCAACCCCCATAAAAGATCAGTGGCTAAGAAACACCTAATGGCACTGACTCAAGGGAGCCAGACTTTCTCAGATTATTTACGCACGTTCACGTCACTGGCTGCACTAGCAGCAGTTGATCTGGACGATGTGTTGATAAAGGACAGATTTGTCAACAGCATGGATCCTGATCTCCGCAAACAGTTCCACCTAAGATTCCTAACAGAGAATGAAAGGAATAATCTGTCGTGGTCACAAACCACACAGATACTGCTCGACTTGAATTACGTTGTTCATTCGAAGCAGTCGGAGACCCTACACTATCGGGGGCAGAAGGAGCAGTCATCAGGAGGCCCAGTCAAAAAGGAGAAGGACAAGGGACGTGGCAGAAAGCCATATGACAAATCCAATAGGAACTGGAATCAGAGTCAGAATGGCAATCAGAACCCAAATGCCAATCAGAATCGGAGCAAAGGGAAAGGTGGAAAAGGCAAAGGTAAAGGGAAAGGAAAAAGCACAAAATCCTCCTCAGCCTTGCCAACGTTGTGGTCGTACCAATCACGCCACAAAGGATTGTTTCTCCACCAAGACCCCAGATGGAAAAGCCATACAAGGCAAGCCTCCAGCTCAGAATCCTTTCAGGAGACAGCAGCAACAGAGTCAGGGTGCTAAGAATGAGTCCGGCAAACTCATCAATACAATCAACACCCTGGTTAAGGAGCTAAAGAGTCAGCACAGCATCAATGCAGCAGTTGCAGCTCCAGCTCCAGCTTCAGCTCCAGCTCCTCAGGGAAACTCTCAGGGTACTGCACAGGTACCAGTGTTGAGAGCACCCCCAAGGTAAATCAGCCTGAAGATGCCACTGAAGCAAGTGGCCGGGTTGAGAGTATCTCAAAAGAAGTCCTTTCCAGTCTGACATTACAGTTTCAGCAGATGGACACTCCCTCAGAGCACATCGCACAGATGCAGTCTCAGACAGCACAGCTGAAATCACAGAGAAGCGGTTGTTGTACAAAGGGAAAGTATATGGACAGAGTACTCACATATTAGTAGATCCAGGAGCTACATCGTCTTTCATCGACAGACAGTTCGCTGCTCAGCTTGGTATAGCACCCACAGATTCCTCATCATTCTCAGTGGGATTGGCTGGAGGAAGCCAACTACCTTGCACATCCTATCTTCCCAATGCTACATTCACGCTGGGTAAGTATAAGGACACAGAGGATTTCTACATCATTGACATGAAACCCTTCACTGTCATCCTGGGTCATGATTGGTTGGAGAGGAGAAATCCACACATTGACTTCCAGTCCAAAAATCTGACGATCACTAGGAAGCACTCATCAGGCTCCAGTGTTCGCACAATACTATCCAGAGTTGAACAGACTCCAGGCTCAGATGGCCTTCCTGAAATGGAATTGGTCAGTGCCACCACCATGAGAAAGCACCTAGGGATTTGCTCTTTTAGAACCCATTTAGTATCAGGTTATAGAATAGAATAGTTTGATAAGCGCTATTGGAACTATAAGTGTGCTGCTGCAAATTTGTATCATTATTATGATTTTGCCCTGCATGATTTCTGTTGTGTGAATAGCTGATATTGTTGTTCGAGCAAGAGGAACCCTGCCGTCACGTATATAAGCATTTTATATACCGGTTCGAATCTGAAGTACGGAATTGTGACTCTTTCGAACAGAGTGAAATAAATGTCAGCGAATATTATCACGCGAATAACGCGGAATTATTCTAAAAAGGCAGGAGAGGTCATGTCCAAAAATTATTTCTGTCCCGTATTTATCAAAAGTTATCAAGTTATAAAGTTATTTGAATAGTTTGCTATATGTACATCAATATATTCGATATATTATTATTCTCTTATTCGATTATACGTCGAAGTACCATACCGTATATCAGTAAGTGAATTGTATTAGGCCGAAGAGCCAGTATACGTATGTCACGCAATTAGAAAAAGTGGAGTAAAGGCTGAAAGTCAATACGGTACAGCAAAGTCAGCAGAAATATAAAAAGAAAGAAAATATTTAAGTTATCAGGAGTGCGCCTGGTACACACCATGCCCCAAAATATGATCATAAGTCACATTCCCCACGGGAAATGTCGTCATTTCGGCTTGTTTTCGGAACAAGACAACTCCGGGAAAAAACAACTTTTTAAATTGTTTCCGGAACAACTCAAATTTGCTCCGGGAAAACTAAATGTTTCTCAAAAAAGTACCTTATGTTGCTTGTTCGGGAAACTAGTCACGTTTGCTCTTGGAATAATCGTTTCCTTATAAAGTTCAACCGCGAAACGTTATTAAATGTTCAGGAGCATGTAACAACCATCATACTTCATGTAGCTCACTACATGTGTTCTTCATCGATCTTAAAATATGCTAGCACGTGCCATCTTGGATTCTGTCGATCACCAAGCATACTCTAAAATTTCTGATTTACAACAGACTAAGGTTGACGTTGCAGTCCACTGATGGCTCGATGTCATTTGTACATTCTAGCTGCAAAAGCATTTTTCTATCTACTCATGGTTGTCTAAATATGACACACTTTCCATCAAGTAAACTTCATCAACATGTACACATTACCACACTTACATATCGATTACCATCACCGCACACTCACACGCACACACACCAAGCTCTCACAAGGTATGAAGTGCACGCCAACATTGGTCTCCTCCGTCTTTTGATTTTCAAGTATCATATATAGTGGAAACGGCGTGCTCGCCATCAGTTCACTTTGAGACGCCTTTCAGCATCTGCATCATGGAGCGAGTGCCATCAAAGAGCTCCTCATCACTGTCATCATCAACACAACCATCCCATTGTCTTCCCTCACCTACTGACAACAAGCGCTTAATTGATAAAGTAGCATACTTGCTCATGCACAAATGCACTTACCTCTGTGCCGATATTGTGACCACTGATGTCTTTAAACGGCAGCCCGTATCAAGAAACGTTTCTGGCTTTTGTGTAAAGAAAGGGCACCGATCAAGCTGAGCCCCCCTTGATCGAAGGATGGATGATGGATGAATGGCTAGAATCATTCTGTCAGAAGTTCATGCACAAGACGGAGATGTTCGAGAAGCACTGATAACTGGTACAATAGGATGACTGGTTGCAAAATGGCCACGGGATTGCAATCGTTCCACAGTTCCAGGAGTTGCAGGTTCAAACAATAAACATACAGCAAACCGCTCGACATAGAGAAACACCCTGCCCTTCGGCTGGATTACGTCGCTGCGAATCTCTGATAAGTTGTTGAAGGGACTGATGGAGTGCCTTTGGTCACCGCAGGCAAGCCAACACATAGAAGAATGCGTCTGGAACGAAGTCAAATTTCACATTCCAGCTTCCGGCGAGCTGCGTTCGTGAGAGCGAGGAGAGAGAAAGATACACGAAAGTTGCGAGAGAAGCGGAGAGATCTACGGGTCCGGCAACGAGTGACGAGTGATATCCTGGGACAACGGGACCATCAACGATAAGGGAAGAGTCGAGATGATAACATCTTTGACGCGGGGTGGCTGAAACTCCTTTGGGTTTTCCAAATCTCATCCACTCTTCCGCACATCCGTCTATTTTGCTCGTCCCAAGATTTTACACCCGTATACAGATCTTGAGACCCGGTCGTTGTCATTCTTGTGCTCTCCTCGACCCACGTAAGTCACCTGGGAATGGTCTCCACCAACGATGGACGTTGAGAAACTGCTTCCATCCACGCCAGCATTCTCTGCACAAAACCATACGCAAGCTCCTGAACAATAAATATCCGCATTCGCACCAATGAGGCAAACCAAGTTGAGTATTCCATTAGACTAAAATACGGGTTAACCGCTCACAGTATTATTTGGCCATCTCGATATTTCCTGGTAACAGCACGAGTTGGAAATGCCGAGATAAGGAATGCCATTGGGTCAAAAGCTAGACACTCAAAAGATTCTGAGATCTAAAAAGCGTTTCTCTAATCAGCATAACTAACATTTATAACGAGCTAAATAAAGACAGCTAAACCATACAAACGAGGGATCATTTCGTGCAATTGTATGCAGTTGTCATTACTAGATTACTACTTCCGACACTGACGCTTTCGTGACTTACTATTATTACTGGCTGGTGAAGCACTTCTCCTACGGGAACAGGGCCAGCGGTTATGTTTTTCAAACCTTCAGTCCATGGCGCTCACAAACCTCACGGAAGTCGAAATCACAGAACTCTGCATGTGTCACCATCCGCCTGCGGAGCAGAAAAACACGCTTCCACCGAGCAATATAAGACACGCCTAAAGAAACTGGAACAAACGTCGCCCCCCAAAAAGGGTCAGAAGAAAGCAGGTGATTTCAAGATCAGTGTCTGCAACACATAAAATACATGGCAACACCGTGGTCTGAAGGCACGAATGCGACAGCAAGCGAAAGGCAGAATACCACGGTTGGCGTGCTTGCATGCCACACAACACGGTTTTTAAGAAACTAATCCGTCTCGGGTGGCAACGAGCAGCGTTATAGCAAGGAACGCGAGCATGGGTGAAGAACGTCGGTGGCAGAGGGCAGCAACATGTACACTCAGTAGGCGGCAAATTCTTGGAGGAGTGCTTGCAATCCCGTCCAAGGAAGTTCTCCAGAGAAATTTCTACGAAAGTTTTGCTGAAACTCGCAGGTAAGCCACAAACCCGAACTTCCTCAGGGTTCAACGCCGAGGATCGACAGCATAACTGTAAGAAGTCGACTCTCGGTCAATGTGGCCTCTAGCTGCTAAAAAAATAACGGCGATCGGGGTCACAAATATAAAAGAGAGATGTGCACACATTTGGGTGGCTATGGAAAAGGCCTGCGTCTCCCAACCTGAGGATGAAAGGCCCTGTCATCACTTCCGCCATGGAGAACTGCCCACCGAGAAAGTAATCGCCCCCTGCACAAGCGATGAGGTTTTAGCGACAGTTCGGAATCACCACCTAAGACAGCAGCAAGGTGCTGCCCGAAAATCCCACGCTTGACACAGCAGGGCCGATTCGTTTCGAGGCGGATGGATTAAGCTGTGATGCAACTGCGTAACTTTCCTTGAGCGACCAGCCTGCCGGTTGCCACAGCCTACAGCAGTGGCCTCAAAGAACGCGCAACGAAGCCAAGTCCCGAACGACATTGCGTGAATGATGCGGCGTAGTGGATCACCTTGAGCAGAACCGTTTTTGAGCAGGAAGGTGTCGAGGGCCCGGAGGCCGTTCTCGAGCTCCTCGCGCGCTTTGCGCTCCGCTTCCTCGTCACCCATGTTACGGAGCAAGGAGATCGAAGGTGCCGTAATCTGCGCGTTGCAAAAATGAGCGACGCCGAGAAATAAATCACACAGGCTTACATGAAATGCGTCCCGAGGACGCAGTCTTGACCAGTGCGACGGTCGTAAGCGCCGTAATAGTACACACGTCGCGAACAAAGTTAAACCACACACTGCAGGGTGTAGCGTGAAGACAGAGCAAACAGACGCAGCCCAACGAAAGGACATGCAGATAGATTAAGTGATAACTGCCTGCAGTTTGCGACGCGAAGTTGCGAAGAAGGTGGCTTGTATACCAGCGAAGAAAATAACTCATTGAACAAGTCGATGCGCGCACGCTCCAAGGGAGAAGAGGGCATCAATTGCGTGCCCATCGCAGGGAAAGACGCCTCCAGATAATGACAAATGAGAGCGGACTCGATTAAAGTTGCGTTCCCTGCAGCGCAGAGGCAGAAGTCAGAAACGCGAAGTGTGAAGTGTCTGTCTATGTTTCTGGAAGTTGCAAAGGTGGTAATGATGTTGCTGTTGCCAAAACGGAAAGACATAAAATAGACAACAAAACCATCCTAAGCTGAAATCGCAAAAGTGCTAGTGGGACACAGGTAAACCCTAAACTACTCAAAAGCTATACAAATAAAATGGCCCGTACAGAAAAAGACACTTGCTTGCGGTTGACAAGTTACGTCCGCTGAACGTGGCGTTACCATGAACTAAGATAGGAACTTTTGCCCTAGCACTCTGATCGGGGTGCACAGTAGCGTATAACGCCTCGAAGTCCGCAGGCTTGTTCTTAAGATCGACGATTTTCTTTTCAAAATCCACTCCTAGGAAAGAAGGGACAGCAAGACCTTAGAAGGGAAAAAGAGAGTGTGTTGCATCACACATGTATCGGCCAATATCATGCTGAAGTTCACCTTTTTCGACCAAGGTCAGTAAGGAGCGGTGCGCAAAGGGTCAGGAATCGCTTGTCCAGAGCACAAGTTCCTGTTCTCCACTGGCCCTCGCGTTCACAGCACGGCATCGCTGTTGAGGCTGGGGTGCCGACTTCAAAGTGGTATGTAATGGAAGCGCAGCTGTTCGCACATTCGCAGTCAGTCGAAACATGTGTAGTTTATAAAGGCGAGACGCCACTTCGAAAAAACTCTCACAACGCAAGCCAAGGCGATCGGTTGGGTCCAAAAATCTAACTGACGTGAGATAGAATGAAGCGAAACTAGAGACGCCAATCGAAAATTCAAAGTCGTCCGATCGTGAATTATAGGGTATCAAAATGACCGTGAGATCACCCCGATAAAGAATATATATAACACCCATATGCGATTCCGAGGGGAAGATCGCCATTTTCGCTGTTCTATACCCCTATTTTGACCATCGAATTGGACGGTCGACCCCACTGCGCGCGCGTGGCTTTTTCATTTTGTTTTTTTCAAAGTTTTACGGTGTTAAGGTTGCATGTGCAATTTCGATTGCATGTTCGATTCTGTCGGATCTTCATACAGTAATCACTCACCTTTAAGGAACTCCGACGTTAAGGAACCAGCCAACCTTTTGGGGGTACCCAAGTTGATGAGAAAGTCATGAGAAACCCGAAATAAACTAGCTATATGAAGGGGGAAAGAAGGCGGTACGACACCTGCCACAGAGTGGCAGGCAGCTGAAGGACAAGGCTTGCGGATAATATTACCAAGTAAGGGTTGGCGGCTTGCGCCGCCAAGTTATTACGAAGGGAAGATTGTCTGAGAGGCAGGCGCAGGTCGCAATGTCATCGTCATAACGCGTGACACCGCGACCGCGACACTACGATGCTAAAGGTGAGTGCTACGAGGAGTCACTAATACTAGATACTACTATAGGGTACCTAATATTGTACTCTCCATGACACTACCTGACTACGAAGTGGTCACTCGCCTAGGCACTACCAATGTAATGCAGCACGAGGGCATACACGACGATCTGCATGCTAGATATATTTCTAGGGCACTACCGATTTATGTGCTAATTACATGCCTACCCTTTAACGTGCTTCTAAGCACTACCTACAAACGAGATCACGACGAGTCATCGAAGAGCAGATTTTTGAGAATGAAGAATGTTGTTGTTGATGTGAAATCCCAGCTCCCTCGAGAGTCATCACACGCCATGCGAGCGTGGAGAAGGGTACAAGTGGAAGAAGGCCTCAGCAGATCGTGATAAGGAAAACGGCTGAAAAATATAGACAATGCACACACAAAACACGTCGAAATTTGTCAAAATTGATGCCGTTGACGAACAACGTTTGAGGGGTTGCTGTTTACGCCGGTGTCGAGAGAGATTGAGAGAGATTCCCATGAGAGAGATTGAAGGAAGAAGGGTCGACGAATGTGATCGAGCTGCAAAATCAGGCCAGAAAATCTGCCAAATGGCTGATTAGTAAAGATTGACGTAAAGGTCAAAGTTCTTGAAGTAAAGATGCCCGGTCGACGGGTTGCTACTTCCCAGAAGTCCATTGTCCAACATAGAAATACGGCTGCCTCTAAAAACCTCGAAGGTGGCAAAATTGACAGTCGTTGGCGAAATGGGTTGGCACTACCGATTTTCAGGATCTGAAATAGGGGGGCGATCAGAAAACAGGCAGAGAGCGAACAGCGTGGCTGGAGTCAGCGCGAACTCGGAGTTGATGCTGCATAAGAAGCCAGGGATGCGGCTGTTATTTGAGTGCCAAAAGTGGGGTCACAACTCCCACTTAAGGCTAAGAAATTCCGGGGACACCAAATCCCGAAATAACTGTGACTACTGGGGTCACCACTCCCCAGAAGTCGTTGTAGGAGGTCGCAGCGGCCGAAAAGGGCAAGAGAACGCGAAAAACCATGCCGGCTGTAAAAATGAAGCTAGGAAACGCGGGAAATCTCAAGATTTGCTGATCAGAAATCTGAAACAAACAGAGGAAGCGTAAGCGAGGCCCATAACCTCATGAGAAACCCGAAATAAACTAGCTATATGAAGGGGGAAAGAAGGCGGTACGACACCTGCCACAGAGTGGCAGGCAGCTGAAGGACAAGGCTTGCGGATAATATTACCAAGTAAGGGTTGGCGGCTTGCGCCGCCAAGTTATTACGAAGGGAAGATTGTCTGAGAGTCAGGCGCAGGTCGCAATGTCATCGTCATAACGCGTGACACCGCGACCGCGACACTACGATGCTAAAGGTGAGTGCTACGAGGAGTCACTAATACTAGATACTACTATAGGGTACCTAATATTGTGCTGGACTTTAGGTTCAGGGTTATTATTATGGGCTCTGATAGCCCCTAGCCTGACCTGTCTCTGATCGGAACCGTGACTCCGCTAGTAGCTAGGATGACAGTACAGTAGAACTGTACTGTCAGTCATTATTTCGTATTATCCGGGTTTCCGAGATGCATGATAAAAGCACTCGGCCGGACTGTTTATGGAGCTTAGCCAGTTCGTTTTCACCGAGCGGAACACCTGTTCTCGCAGGTTATGCGCGTCACCACTTTCCCGGTAATTTTGATGGCACAGCGCCTAGCTGTTGCCATGATTGGCTAAGTTTTGACACAGAGATGGGGTGGGCGCCCCCTTAGGCGGTAGTTGACCTTTTCGCAGTATGGCCTCTCCTTGAGGTGGAGATCAGTTCGGAACATTTTTCGGCAGCAGTATCGTCGCTCGCTATGGCTTCTTTTTTACGTTTCACCTGGCCGATGGAGAGGGCATTCCGCGTATTGTGGGTCGCAACCACTTTTAGCCAATCGGCTCATGACCTGTTTGATGTTGTTCTTATCGCTGAGACTTCTGCAGGAATTGGCCGCTGCGTCTACTGATTTGACTACTGCCGCCACGCTAGCCCACGCTCCCCATCTCACCGTCATTTTGAAAATGGATACACCGCAGAGACCACGTACACGCGCTAGGGCGCGTAAGTTAGCAACAATTTTTTATGATGTTGGAGCGTTAAACGCAGCCACGCCCACGACTCCGCATTTGGATTCGGCTGCGTCGGAAGCTTCGACTGCGGCTGCCACCCTTGTGCACCGGTTGCGCAGAGATTCATTTGACGTTCAAAGTTCCAAAACCGCAGCAACGAAAGTACTGGGCGACAAAGCTGCAAAATTCCGTGGGGACGAGACATCGGCTTCGGACATTTTTTCTCAATTGGTATCCGAGCTGCAGCAGCTCTTCACGTTGCAGTCGACGGCATTCGCACCCCTGTTTGACCTGACTGCTGCTGACACCCCTGTTCTGCCTGCTGCCAATGAACTCTTGTACTCTGTGCTGCTGCTGCTGACTGCGCCAGGGTCTCCTGCCCGTAATTGGGTAGAGGCTTCTGGCGCGGATGTTCCTGCTGATGGCAAACGCGCCACCCTGGAGGTATGCTTGCTGACGCGTCGACTCCGTTCGATGCTTTGACTGAGCTGCTTGAGGTGAGGGTCTCTGACGAGTGTGACCCTGATGCGGGGATTCGCCTCTTCAACAGCTGTCTTCGGGATGCACAGCGTCTGACGACACTGCCCGAAGACGCTGTTAAGAGACAATTCCTCTCTGCTCTGTCTGGACCGGCTTACGCCACGCTGGTTGACTCGTTTGCTCGAGCTGACCAGCGTGCGGCTGTGAGTCTGCTCACCCTGCAGGCACGCGTGCGCGAGCAGTACCGCTGCGGGCGGCTCTCGGGCAAGCGCACTGCGGGGCGCCCCATGTCCGTAGCATCTTGCGCCACTGACACTGGCCTGGCTTCGGCCATCGAGCGGCTCAGTTCTCAGTTGGTCAAGTTGCAGCGGGATGTGGATTCCCTTAAGAAGGGTGGCTCCAAGCCGCCTCATGGGAAGCACACTCCGCGCAACTTCCACCGACCTCGAGTGCAGCCGCTTGCTCACTCCACCTCTCCGGAGGTGGCTTTTGACAAGCGGTCTGGCACCTTTGTCCCAACGTGCAGGCACGAAAAGTGCCGCGCCGTTGGGTCAAAGCATTGGCTCAGTGAGTGTCCTCACAAGGACACTCACCCATTGTCCATCTCGGCATCCTACTGCCAAGCCGTCGAGTCTTATGACTCCGACGTGCTTGCCCTTCGTTTCCAGCGGTACTATGACGCTGGAGATGAAGGGTCCATGGAGCACTTATGTGCTCTCGTGGGGCAACCTGAGATCTGTGAGCTGTCTGCGCATGCCTTTGCTCCAGAGCCTACGGCTCTGCAGCAGTTCAAGGATGCTGCTGCCTCTGCTGAATCTGCACCTGATGAGCATCTTTCTATTGGCCGTGTTGCATTTGCTGCGGTCAGCGGTCCGCTTGCTGGTGGTGTCGCTGAGCCGGCCACTGACAAGCGGCTGCTGCCGCGGGCCTCTGCACCTGTGCGTGATGAGCCGGTTGACTTGCATGAAGTCAACCGTGCCACCTTTGTGCCGCCGTCTGCCTCTCTGGCTCTCGGCCCGATGCCTCCTGCTGACAGTTCTTTCATCAAAACATTCAACACTGTCCACCCTGACTGGTTTGACATTGACCCTGAGCCTGTTGAAGTCTGTGACTCCGATGATGATGGGGAGGGCTCCAACTACCCTCCTGGTGTCTGCCTGACTGAAATTGAGGGGGGTGCACCGCCGACGACTGCAGCGTTTCGGCGGTTCGGACTTCGGAGTCCCCAGAGGCTCCAGGCCATTTGGCATCGGTGAATTTGCACTCACTCTTTTCATGGTGGCTACGTTTCTGTTCAGTGCTACGGCGATGCCGACCCTTGTGGTCGGCGGTGGTGTCAGGGGCCTGGTTGAGCCCGGAGCCACTTACGGCTACGATTCACTACGGTCCCATGACGCCCTACTGGATTCTCTTAACCCGCCTACGGTGCTTACTGTTTCGTCATTGCCGCTGCAGGATGTGCCGCGGGTCTTTTCTCGATCGACCTCGGCTACTTACCAGTCTGATGATTTTGCCATTCCCCTCTGGGATCCGCCTGACCCACTTGGGTCTGGTGGTGTCAACATTTATGATGTCTTTTCTCAACTTACTTCGGATGTTTTCCTGCCTTGGGATCCGTCTGCTGAACTCGGCTCTGCCGACCAGCTTTACAGTGGCTAGATTGGTTTATTTCAAATCCTGGAGGTGTGATTAGCCTTAGCCGCAGTGGTGGGTTGTGCCGGGACAAGTCCCCGGGCGCCCAGCTAAAAGTATATCTGTTTCCAGTGAAGTGCTGTTTGTTATCTGTTTAGTTAGCTCCGCTTGCCTAGCCCTATTAGCTACGGTCACAACTCCGGGTGGTGTGCTGGACTTTGGGTTCAGGGTTATTATTATGGGCTCTGATAGCCCCTAGCCTGACCTGTCTCTGATCGGAACCGTGACTCCGCTAGTAGCTAGGATGACAGTACAGTAGTACTGTATTGTCAGTCATTATTTCGTATTATCCGGGTTTCCGAGATGCATGATAAAAGCACTCGGCCGGACTGTTTATGGAGCTTAGCCAGTTCGTTTTCACCGAGCGGAACACCTGTTCTCGCATATTGTACTCTCCAGTGGAATTTACGGTTTTCTTAAAGGTGGGTGATTACTGTAAGGCTCGAGCTCAAAATTTCCGCTTTCAGGGCAAAACTGGATATGTCACGAGCAATTCCTCGTTTCTCATTGGTCAATCTGAAATTCGTGGAAGCTCCTGAGCTCTCGATCTCGGGTAGGTCACGGAGAGGGTGAAATAAATATATATTTTGTGATAACGAGATATATTATTTCGACCGAACTCCAAACGTGATAAGAAGCAGGAGAGTGGACAAGCTTACTATCACTGCAGTCTAAGATGAGATAATAAAATGCAGGAGGTGTTTTATTATCGGTGAGCAAAGCCGAGAGACTGACCTGGAACCTCATATCGAGGGGTGAAACAGAGTGCAGAGGTGCCCCACCACCTCACACCACCTCAGATTCCAGACTGCGTCGGGTAAAAGGGGTACCCAAGCTGGGATGAGAAAAAGCCTGCTGACCTGAATTTACGGTTTTCTTAAAGGTGGGTGATTACTGTAAGGCTCGAGCTCAAAATTTCCGCTTTCAGGGCAAAACTGGATATGTCACGAGCAATTCCTCGTTTCTCATTGGTCAATCTGAAATTCGTGGAAGCTCCTGAGCTCTCGATCTCGGGTAGGTCACGGAGAGGGTGAAATAAATATATATTTTGTGATAACGAGATATATTATTTCGACCGAACTCCAAACGTGATAAGAAGCAGGAGAGTGGACAAGCTTACTATCACTGCAGTCTAAGATGAGATAATAAAATGCAGGAGGTGTTTTATTATCGGTGAGCAAAGCCGAGAGACTGACCTGGAACCTCATATCGAGGGGTGAAACAGAGTGCAGAGGTGCCCCACCACCCCACACCACCTCACCCCGAAGAGGTGAGGTGCCAGCAGTCTCAAGGAAAATCCCACAGACACCTAGACCCTAGAAATACAAATTGTCACAGGCCCAATGGGACCTTTTGTGATCCAACCAGCAACGGCATGTGTGCCGTGCGGGGGCGTTGGCCCGAAGCAATCTGTAATCAGCAGGGCATTGTATCGGTTGCAGAATTGCTTATCGATCGATTTCGATCAAGGTGAGGTATCGGTTGGGAACTGGGTTATCGATCGATTCCGATTAATTACAATTTATTATCGATCGATTTCGATTACCCCCTACACCTACTAATCGATTGATTCCGATTATTTAACATGTGTTATCGATCGATAGTAATATTTTTTGTTCGCGGGAAAACACTATCAATCGATTCCGATTATTTATCTTCAGCAATCGATCGATACTAATAGTTGTGTCTATGAACCGATACATCGATGTTTCCGATATATCGATACGAATCCGATATCACTTGAAATTATCAAAATTTTGTCTATCTACTTCTATTCTAATTCATGGCTGCCATCAAGGTATGCTGAATTGATCTGCCATCAGGGTATGCTGTATTGCTGAAAATAAGTTCAGCGCATTTTCAAATAAGCACTCAGGAAGAGGCTAGCTCGCGAGCGCGATATGACAAAGAGTCAACAACAACAATACACTATGTATTTGAGGTAAGGAGACAAACAGGATACAAGAAAATACATACATGCATTCGCCAGTTCTTCTTCTTTCTTCTGCTTCTTCTTAGCAACATTCTCAGCCTCCAACTGCGCATTTTCCTCCTTTTGCTTAGCTCGAAAAGCGCGGGTCTCTCCCTCATAACCTGCTAGGTGCTCTATTGGCTCCCAGGTAGCATCTTTATCAGTAAAACCATCCCAACCTATGAGCCGTTGCGTCGTTTTACCACGCACACGCTCCGCTTTAATCTCGCGAACACTGTACTCAATTTCGTCACTGCTGCATCATACGGATTAAGTTGGGTTCGTTTCACACAACCCTTTCCTTGTGCGAGGAGCGTGATCTGCTTTACTGAGCTCTGACCTCAAGTGCCACGGCCACGTTTACCCATACTGTAGAGAAAAGTGGGGGAACCTCTTGACCTTGGCAAATTGAATTTTGCTACAGGGCATGGGAGCCTCCAAATTGGGTCGAAATCGATCCGATTTAGGTCGCCAAAAACCAATGTGCGCATTGGATTTGAGGCACGCCAGATCGATATACTGTGAGATATATAGCTACAACTATATATTGAGTTACGGTCAGAATGCTTTCACTTTCGGTGTTTGCATAAGTGTAAATAAACAAAAGATAGTCTCGGCTTTATGCCGGAAACCCTAAACCTGTGACACCCGTACTGTACCGAGTACTAGTACAGATAACAGGAAGTGACACACGGTGTGTCACATCCAGCACACCACCCTGGACTATTACGGAGGAAAAGTTAGGGTGGAGCAGGGTTGTTGCAGTCTGAAAATACACCATCTCAAGCGGTGGAAACAATTCTAGAGGGGGCCTGTGCTCTTGGCCAGGGCGGTCCCAAATCTCTAGCTAGCTGTGCACACAGGAAGGCATCTTGGCCCGATACTGATCTAGCAAGCCTGTGCCCGGAGGCACAGCGTGAGCCGATATGCCTATGCGTCCGTATGTGTGTCATCGGGGGTAATCTGGGATTGGCACGATGACAGTGAAATTGGGCTTGAAATCACGATGAGAATGAATACCAGATGTCCGGGGTATGACAGTATGACACTATGACAGTATGACAGTATGACACTATAGTAGTATGACAGTACTGTGGGGGGTGTCATCGTGGAACTCAGTCAGACCCTCGAAGAATGGTCAGATTCGCATCGGGGTTGAAAAGACAATGAAATCGAATATCAGATATCAAGGTTATGACAGTATGACAGTATGACGCTATGACAGTATGACAGTATGACAGTACAGTAGTATGACAGTACTGTGGGGCAGTCATCGTGTCAGTCTGTCGGCATAACATCTGAATCGAGAATGACGAATCGGAATTAGAAATGAGATCGGATCGGGAATTGAACGTTGAGCCGAAGTGTGACATCGGCTGTCGAGTGGTTGACCCAGCAACCTGAGTGACGAGTGAATAAGTGGAGCACTTGAGAAGTGTTTAGCCTTCAGAACTCGGAACCGAATTATCGTTTGTACCTCAATCTGGCCCTGATCCAGTATATTATAAAAATCCGAATTGTGTACCTTTGCACGTTTAATCAAAAACATATCTCCGAGCATCTGTCGTAGTGCCCACGGGCACATTTGGTATCAGTGTGCTGCGAATTCGCCCCTGCGCAACTCGCCCACGGACCTATTGGAACTTTCGTTGTAATACAGGGGGAGAGCTGTACTTCCGGCTATACGTGCGCAATTTTTGCCTCTGTAAGTACATTTTTTTTCGTATACAACGGCCGTATTCTCTGGGAAATATCTTCAAAACGTCATATTTCAGCTCCTTAACACTGGGGGCGCAAACTGGCTCAGAAACCCAAGCATTCGTTTTCCGATCTTAAACCCGAAGTCCGTCCCAGGCCACAAACGACCGTCAGGGAGCACCCTAAAGGGTTTCCCCGGTCTACCGTAGCCAAGAAAACGATATAGCTCACCTTTCAGAGCCCCAAAAAGGCGAAAAACCGCCCAAAACAGCCAAAAATAGCCGTTTTTGACAGTTTCCAGCCTACCCCAAAACCTCTCCCAGTAGCCCCCACCACCGAAAACCCCCTCCTTAGACCCCATAGAACAGCCTAGAAACCCCTGATACCGCCCTCACGGCCATCAGCAGCGGGGAAAGCTCCACCAAACAGCGCTTTCAGCAGTTCCTGGACGTTTCTGGCAGCTCTTCAGCACCTCCTGGTATCCTCCAGCAGCGCCCTGACTGGAGCATTTTTGGGACCTACGGAGCATAAATACCGTCTGGGACCTTACTGGACCTCTGTATTGGACCTGACACCTTTCCTTTCGTTGCTGCTTGACTCTTGCTCGCGCGCCTAGGCACTCAAAAATCGTGTCGCGGAGCCCTGGCCAAATTTTGAGTTCGTTGGTGTATGGCAGTACCCCCAGACCCAGACAAATACAGAAGAGCGTGGTGGAAGCAAGGACCTATTAAGTGGGTATTCCCTCCAGACCCTACTTACCCACCAGCAGGCGCTTTCTGGCAGAGCGGTTTCAGCGGCCCTCCTTCCCCCTCTTCCTCTGACGACGAAGAGGAGAACAGCGACTGAACGCCTGGGGAGAGCCAAGCTGGCTATCCCACCAGTGTATCACGATTACGTGTGGCATCAGGTTGGAAACTGCCACTTCCGCTACCCGCACATCCCGATTTCGTGTGGCTTCAGGTTGGAAACCTTCTCTTCCGCTACCCGAACTCCCAAGACCTAACAGCCTTCCCCGCGCTCCCTGGTTCATATCCAGTACAAGTGATCGACGAGTGGCCTTGGGTCCCCCCATCTCCACCTGGAAGCCCCGCTCCTTCGCCTCCAGAGAGTGACATCGACGAGGACGAGACTGATTAAATAAAAAAGGCGAGCACTCACTACTTTTGCTCACCTGTGGCTATTGCCACACCCAGTCTGTGAACTCAACCAGCTCAGCAGTCAGAATGTCACAGCAGACATCAGAATCCTTTCCCAGCATGGGTGTCAGCACAGAGTCGTTACACCACCCACTGTTCTCCCCCATCACCTTCCCATCTCCCACCACATACGCTTCCGCTCACCCCCTTCCACATCCAGGCACCACCATGCCCTACACTGCGGTGCCCCGCCCATATACCATGCCGGATGGCACCCCCGCACAGGCTGTATGGAACGGCGTCAATTGGGTACTGCCCCAATCAGCGCCCCTCGCTGGGGGAGTGTCACCAGTGCCGTTCACACTGGGAACCCACCACCCCATGGGCTCATATCCCACACCGTTCCAACAACAGCTGCAGCAACAGCAGCAGTGGCTCGCGTACCAGCAGCAGCAACAGCAGTGGCTCCAGCAGCAGTCACTGGAACCGATGCAGCAGCAGTTACAGCAGCAGCAGTTACAGCAGCAGCAGTTCCAGCAGCAACAGCAGCAACAGCAGCCGCAGCCGCAACAACAGCCACAGCAGCCCCATCAGCTGGTACCAGCTACCTCCGCGCTTCATGACTCTGGTGCGGATCTCTCACCGCTGCAGCACTTCATCAGTATCGGCGCCGCAGCCCTGCCAGATCCTCTGCAGGTACCCCTTGACAGCGGAGCTCAGCAGAGCGCCTCGGGCGGGGCCCAGCTCTTGGTACGCCATCTCCCCGCGGTGGCAGCAGCCTCAGAGACCCGCCGGAGTCGACGTTCCCGAAGAGTATCCTCGGGCCCCGCGACGCACGGCAGGCACATTCCAGGTCTGAGCCATGCATCTGATCACTCCGACCCCGAGTCCGGTACGGACGTCAGCCGCACCAGCACGGGGACCAGGGGCAGCCGAAGCACGCAGGCACGGGCTGAGCGCAGGCGGAGGGCCGCCCACAGGTCCGGTTCTGACTCGGACGCGAGCAGCCGGAGCGAGCACATTCGCAGGGAAGTCCTGGCGGCAGTACAGGCCCTGGATATCTCCGCGGTGATCTCGAGGGGACTCGCCCTGCCTGGCGCGACGACTTCTGCAGGAGCCTCCCCTCCAGGCGACCCTCAGAGCAGCGCACAGGGGGGCCTGACGGCGGACCATCCACTTGAGGCGGACGCCGCTGACAGCGTAACCCCCCCAGTGTCCCAGGCTGTCGCTGAAACCGCTCCCGCCGAACCTCCCACTCAGGGTCGGCCGGACCCCCTCAACATGATGGTGGCTCGCCGGCGGCAGTCGATGGAGACGGTAGTGCACGGCGGTGGCAACCCTGACTCGGAGCCCGGAGACCCCAGTTCGAGCGACTCGCCACCAGGGCCCACCAGTGATCCACCCCAAGATCCCCCTGACGACCCCGCACCAGAGCCCTCCTACCCTCAGTACCCAGAGGTCAGGGCTCTCTTCGTCACCCACGACGGTGGGTCATTGTGGGTGCACCAGTCAGCGGGGGTGCGAGGCGCGGCAACCGTCTCCCTGCCATGGGATGAACGCCGCCGGGCTGGGGTGCAGGGCGACGCCATCCTGTTCAGGATCATGCACCTGCTGGGAGCGCCGCTGACCGCATATGCACGCATGGGAGGCCGCCTACACCACGCACCCCTACCACTTACCAACCCTCGTGTGGAGACCTGGGTTCTCATGGTCGACCGCGAGGTCATGGATATGGCAATGGGGGACCCAGCCGCAGCCAATGTGCGGTCTACGAGCATGGGGCAGCCAGTGTGGGAGTGGATCCCTGCCACTGCGCGGGAGTCGGAGATGCAGAACTTCGACCAGGACGGGCTCGCCGCGTGGTCAGAAGTCAGCAACTCCGATTGGTACCGGAGCATGAGCGTGGTGGCCGCACAACCATCCACACCCCTGCCCTTCCATACACCTCTTCCACTCCCCGCTCCACCATCAGCCCCTGCATTACCGCCCACTTCGACTGCAGTCCCCACAAATCCCGCGCCTGCACTCCCACCCGCGCATGCCCCGGGACTACCACCTCCAGCCCGTTTCCCCCACTCCGCCGCCGCAAACCCCGTTCACTCTGCCGCTGCTGCGAACCCCGCACTCTCTCCCAGCGCCACCCCCTTCGTACCAGGCATCGTCCGACTGCCGCAGGGCACTAATCTGCGAGCATCCTCAGACGAGGTCCGCCTGGAGCACAAGACCAAGGAGATGGTGCAGAAGCTGATCAAGAGTGTGACCAGATTCCCTCGCTCCGCGTCCGACACCAAGTCGGCCGACAAGGATGGCCTCCTGACGCAGTTGGAGCACTACTCCAACATGGTGCGGAAGATATTCCAAGAGGCCATCGTGATCGAGGCGCTGACCACTCCCAGCTGTACGCCATCTGTATCGGCGTACCAGGCGAGCGTGTCGAGCCTCCTTTGGAGTTTTAAGGAGCACACTCTTCAGGACCAGCAGAAGAAATTCTTGGAGCGTGCGGCGGGGACCTTCGGGTCTGACCAGGCTTGGCACCGGCGCTACGTAGAGCTGGACGTGTTCTTCAGCGATCTGGCGGTGTGTTCTCTAACACAGGCCTACCTGGAGAATGCACACGGAGAGGCCATTGCACTGAGGCAGGCGACGAACGAGACCGCGGCGGAGTATTTTTCGCGGTTGGAGACCCGCATGGCCTCCGTCAACTTCCTGGCTGGCAGAGTCCCCAATTGCGTGGAGATGTCCAACCTGTCGATGCTCTCCACGTACCGCCGAGGGTTAAAATATGCACCCAAGGTGATGCGGCGCCTGAGAGCCATCCACTTGGATGTCTCCAAACCAGAAGAGTGGGAAAGGAAGGCCGTCGCTGACGATATCCCAGGCACCCACAACGCCTTGTTGAAGATTCGGGAAGTCGCTGAGGAGGTGGAGAGCGACATTGACACGGAGGCGGCTCAGAGGCGCTCTCAAGACCGTCCTCCCCGTACTGTTTCCTTCGCCAACCCATCACCTCGCACCCCCTTCTTCAGGCGTACCCTTCTTCGAACCGCCCAGCTCTTGCCATGCTGGAGAATGGGCCTGCCACCATCGTTGCCGCGGCAGTGGCCCCATTGCCACCACCACCTGGCCTCTCCCGCCCCGACGCTCCGAAAGTCCGCCGGTGCTTCGCCTGCGGCTCTGCGGAGCACATCGTCCGTAACTGCACGGACGAGGCTAAGCTCAAGGAGTGGAGGGCCAATGCACCCGCTCGATTGGCAAATTCCCCTGGGTTTGTGGCCGCCGTCGTCTGGGCCATCGAGCAGCAGGAGGACATCTCCTCGGTGGATGGCGTCCCAGAGGAGTTCTCCGAGGAGGTCTTGGCACTTGCTACCTGTGAGGACGAGCAGAGCTACCAGACCCTGGCGGCCCTCGCGGGTATCGAGCTTGTGGAGGGTGACGGCCTTCCTCCGGTGGAGAGCGATGAATGACTGGCCGGCGACCAGCCCCAGACCCTGCCCTTCGAGGAAGTGAGGTCATGTCCTGATGATCAGACCCTCTCCGCCCTGGAGAAGCGGTCAGAGCCAGTGGAACCCCGACGCGCACGAGGACGCAGAGACCCTTGGGGCCACCGTCCCCATCCCAAGAGCGTGGCCTTCACCTCTGGGACCCGCTTGCGACGCACCTACCGCTCAGCTGGTGCCCCATCGCCGCCGAGGGATGACCTGACCAGCCACCCTCTTGCAGAAAGCACCCCCTTCGATGAGCCGTCACTACCTCTTGATGACGGCCCTGCTTATACACAGGCAAGGATCGAGGGCCGGAGGGGGCGGCGAGTCCCCCGGCACAGACCCCCCATTATGGGCAGCAACCGCGGAGAGCCCCGCGATCTTCGCCCCCGACCGCGTGTTGTCCTACCACTGCCCAACTATCAGTCCAACCTCGCAGACCCGCAGAAGAGGCTAACTGCGTGGCACTGGAAGAGAGATCTGTATTCTCTCCCCCTCGAAGTCGCCATGCAAAAAGTTCGCAGAGCTCTGCGCAAATCCCCGGAGGCTGCCAAGGACCTGGTGGATAAGATGTGGGAGCGTACTCGTAGCCGCATACGCTCTGGGAGTCGATCGCCGAAGGAGCACGTGAACCGCGCCAACCAGCTGGCGGAGAGGGTACGCATTGCCCGTGAACCTCAAGATCGTAGAGAGGGCCATCAGCGCATCGCACTGTGGCACCTCCTCTCACACGACGGTCACCAGCAGGTCCTCGAGTCCCCTAGCGCCAGCCCCTCCGACCTCTACGCAGCTTGGAGAGAGCTGTCGCCCGCCGAGCAGCTGGAGGCGATCGCCACTTCGAGTCCAGATTCCTTCCCCGGTAGCAGGCTGTGGGAAAAGGAGGGTGCACGAAGAGCAGCAGCGAGATCCTCGACCTCTCTCTGCACCCTGGACACCGAAGTGGGCACGATACCCGGGACAGCGGGAGACGTGGGCTTACCTGGCGCCTGGTGCAGTCTACACGCAGTGCACCAGTACAAGATGAGGAAGCTGGGTCCCAGCCCCTTGGGAGCATCCCCTCCATCATCCCCACTGGTCGAGCCCACGACAGAGACGACATCCTCGCACCATGACAACGCGCCGGCTACCCCGGGAGGAAACCTTGAAGGTCCATCTGACTGCGTAGTGACAGAGGAGACCTCCACACCCAGCTCGCTTTGCTTCACCCAACAGATGACCACCGTCAGAACGCATGAAGCAGATGAAGCGCCGCCCCGTCTCGACAGCCACCCCATCGCTGAAGACCCTGAGGTGATGGAAGAGGAGTCCTCAGTCAATTCGCTCTGCTTCACCCAGCAGATGGCAGCAGCTGGGACCCCTGAGGCGAGAACTGACCACCAGAGCTCCCACCAACTCGCCCACAACTCCCCCACTAGCAGTCCTCAGCATGACGAGGATCCCCTCACCCATGGCAGTCTCACCAACAGTGTCGCTACCCATGCGAGCCCCACAACAAGCGGCACTACCCACGTGAGCCCCACAGTAAGCGGCACTACCCATGTAAGCCCTACCACCAGCGGCACTACCCATGTGAGCCCTACTACCAGTAACACCACCCATGTGAGCCCTACCACCAGCGACACCACTCATGTCAGCCCCACCTCGAGCGAATGCACCTCAGCGGGCACCCTGCTGACGGCGAGTGTAGACAACCTCGTCAGTCATCCGACTGAAGATGTTGATTTGCTGGATGAGGAGTTCTACGCCGCGTGTAGGCAAACGTTGGAAGAATGCCGCGAGGCCTCGGACAACCTCCTCCCCAACCTCAAGTGCAAAAGCATACGCACAGATGGGGGAGTTCAGTGGAAGACCGACATTGAGGGTACCCTCGCAGCGGCACATGACGAAGAAGGACCGCTGCTGCTGGTGTTCTATGCAACCCTCAGAGGGCACACGGTCAAGGTGCTGATCGACTCGGGGGCCTCTGACAACTTCATCTCGGAGCAGAGCGCCAAGCGATGTGGCCTCACAACACGAGCCGGCTCCGAGATGCGAGTCACTTTGGCGGATGGATCTGTGAAGATCACTGGCGCCACCGCGTACGCCAAGTTCAACACGCACACCACCACGGGCACCTATACGGAGAACGCCCTTGCCCTCCGGATCCTACCACTGGGCATACAGGTGGATGTTATCCTTGGCGGAAGATGGTTGCGCAGTCACTCTCCTGTCACTCTGGGCTACGAAGGGAATGGCTCCGTCTCCTTCCTCAGGAAGTCCCGCAGTGGTAAGATTGGAGATCGCGTCACCATCACAGGCTGTTCTCCTGGGAAAGCATCTGGAGACAGGTCTCCGAAGGGCACGGCCTGTGCGGGATTGGTGGATGAGGTGTTCCTGACCCCTGCCCAGTTGAAGAAGTACCTGGTGTACGCGGAAACGCAGAAGCTACGCGGCAATGACGACCCGGAGATACAACCCGCCTGGCTCATGATGGCCGAGAAGTCCCCCGATGATACTGCTTCTGCCTTTGCAGCCACGGCTATCGACTCTGAGAACGCCGAACCCGCTGCGGATACTGAAGATGCAGAAGTGAGCCCTGAATGGACCCTCAAGTTTCAGGACTTCTGGGGTGAGGAGTACAAGAAGGAGATGACGACTGCCCTACCGAACATTGATGGACTCAGACATGACCCCCAAGATGAAGCCAACATTAACCTGGACCCTGAGCTGAGCAAGAAGGGGCCGCCCTGCCAGCGCATCTACAAGAAGTTTGCAGAGGAACTCCGCCAACTTCGAGAACGCGTGGAGACCCTGATGTCCAAGGGCTACATCCGACCCTCTTCCAGCCCTTATGCAGCTCCCTGTCTGATGGTCCCCAAACCGGGGAACCCCAAGGAGCTGCGACTGGTAATCGACTACCGGCTCCTCAACCGCCAGACAGTTAAGGACAAGTATCCTCTCCCAGACATCCAGATGATGTTCGACGAGATGCAGGGTGCGAAGTTCTTCTCTTCGTTCGACGCGGTGGATGGCTTCTGGCAAGTACCGATGGCACCAGGGGATGTCGAGAAGACCGCCTTCACCACCCAGATGGGGTCATATGAGTGGTTGGTCATGCCGCAGGGGCTGCAGAATTCACCGTCTCAGTACCAGCGACGGATGCAGCGGGCCTTGGGCCATCTCCCATTTGTCCGGATCTTCATCGATGACGTGGTCGTCTTCAGCAACACCGCTGCAGAGCACTACGAACACGTCAAACAACTGCTCCTGACGTGCAGGGAGAAGGGCGTCTTCCTCAAGAGGTCCAAGTGCCAACTGTTGAAGAAATCCTTGCGGTTCCTTGGCCACTGTATCTCCGCGGATGGCTGCAGACCCCAACACGACAAGGTGGCTGCAGTGAGGGACTGGCCCGAACTGGAGACGGTTACCCACGTCAGGCAGTTCTTGGGCCTAGCGGGGTATTACCGCAGATTCATTCACTGCTTCTCCGAGATCGCCCAGCCCCTCACCCGGTTGACCAAGTCGGACGTACCCTGGGAGTGGGGTCCCATGCAGCAGTGGGCCTTCGAGGAACTGAAGAAGGCCCTCACATCAGCGCCAGTGCTCGCCTTGCCCAACATTAAGGGTGCCGCAGACGGCACAGCACCTTTCGCGGTGCAGACGGATGCTAGCGGCATCGCTCTTGGGGGAGTACTGATGCAAGACAATGGAGATGGTCTTGGGCTGCGCGTGATAGCATACGAGAGCCGCCAGTTCTCAGCCGCCGAGCAGAATTATCACACCGGTGAGCGTGAGCTAGGTGCTCTACACCACTGTACCACCGTCACCTGGCGGCATTACCTCATCTTCACCAACTTCCGCATCCAGGGTGATCACCGCCCCCTTGAATGGCTGATGGAACCTGGCAGAGAGCTTAGCCGCAGACAGGCACGCCGGTACATGGATCTGGTGGAGGTGGGAGTCCCGAGAATGGAGTACATCAAGGGAGCGCTGCTGCTGGTACCAGACGCCCTGTCCAGAAGACCCGACTTCAAGGACAAGGACGTTCGCGAGGGGTTGAAGGAGGCAGGAGTGATCGACCCCACCTCAGACCTGCCGAAAGACCCTCTGGCAACGCTGGAGTCTGAATGCTTCTCCAGATCACCACCCGCAGCTCATCCCCACTGGGCCCAGACGGTTTACTGTTGGCGCTCAGCAGTGGAAACCCTCTCCGTGGCGGAACAGGCCATGGACATGGGGGAGACCATCGCTCTCGTTAATCCGAAGCTCTATAAGGGAATGAAGGAGGATCACCTCGACTTCGACATGCCTGACTGGCCTGAAGCTGATAGCGCGAAGCCGACAGAAGCTCCACACGAACCCTCTGACAGAGCTCCACCTCAGATAAGGATAACGAGGAGTATGTCACGCGCTGGGAAAGCCTCTACGACCCCAGCGCCTCCACAGTTGGCGTCACCGAAGACGCGAACGCCTACATCACGAGCTGACGCATCGGAGGCGTCCACTGAGAAGGTGCCAGCGAGCTCGCCACCCCCGCAGCAGGCGCCCCAGCAGTCAGCCCCATCCCCGGTCCTTCACCCACAAAAACGGCAGACTTCCCCAGAGGACTCACAGAATTGGCGTGTCCGAGCAGAGTACTCCTCGAAGTACGCCGAGAAGTTTGGACCCTTCGATGTGGACGCCTGTTGTGACTTTGGCGGCCGCAACAGACAGGCGGATAGATTCTGGACAGACTGCCTTTCAGAGAAATGGAGGGGCCTTCGGGTTTGGTGTAACCCTCCATATAACTCCAAGCACATTACGGTGGAGGCGATTTTGAACAAGTATATCGCAGAATGGAAGGCAGACCCAGAAAACACCTCAGCAGTCTTCGTTCTACCAGATCACCAGTCCAAGCTCCCCGCGTGGCGCAAACTTTTCAGAAAGGCCAATATGCAGATCGTGGAGGTCATCCCTACTCACGATGATAAGGGCGAGCCCAATCAGTTCTTCGAGAACCCAGATGGAAAGGCCTTCGACCTTCGTTGGCCTGTTCTGATAGTACACGCCCCTCCCGCCAAACCACAGCCAGCACGCGTGAGGCATCCGCGAACAGCCCCCGCTGTGATAAGGACAGGTGAGGCAGCAGCCTTCAGAGACGCAACCTCCTAGCAGTCGGACTCAAAGTTCCTGCGTGCGTTGAAAGCGGAGTACACCCGAGAGGGGACACTTCGTTCGCTGCGGGAGAAAGTGAAGGCGGCACCACACCAATGCCTACATGACTTCAGGCTGGTGGGTGAAGTGGTTTGGAGGACCGCAGCAGGGAGATATCAGTTGGTGCTGGGGGAGGACTCTCCACTTCGAGAAGTAGTGATTCGTCATGCTCACGAGTCATTGTCCTCGGGTCACACTGGGCGAGACAAGACTCTGGAAAGGGTGCTGCGACGCTTCTATTGGCGTGGTGCCGCGGAAGATGTGGGCACCTGGGTTGCATCCTGCGCGGTGTGCCAATCAGTGAGGCCGCGGGGGACTTACCCGGATGGGTTGCTAAACCCTCACAGCATCCCGAACAGGCCATGGCAGGATGTCGCGGTGGACTTCGTCACCGGCCTGCCAGTATCAGAGAGAGGTAATGACGCTTTCGTGGCCTTCACTTGCAAGCTGACGAAGATGGTCCACGTTGTGCCGATGATGAACTTCGGCGACAGCTCCGCAGCTGTGGTGGCCAGAATCTACTTTGACTCGGTGTGGCGCTTACATGGCGCGCCTATGAAGATTGTCTCTGATCGTGACCCGCGGTTTCAAGATGCCTTCTGGCAGGAGCTCATGAGACTGATGGGTGTGAAGGTGGCTCGTACCACGCCGTACAACCCTCGGTCTGACGGCCAGGCGGAACACAGCAACAGGGTTATTGAGGACATGCTCAGGTCCTTCATAGACGCCAATGTGGAGGACTGGGATCTGTTCACCACTAACGTGGAGTTCGCGATCAATGACTCCAGGAGTGAATCTACTGGCTTCACGCCATTTGAGCTGGTGTTCGGGTTCTCGCCGCTGTCGCAGTTGGACCTTTTTCTGGAGGCCGCACAGTCCACCGCTGGACGACGAACAGGGGGAGTAGGCACCGCACACGAAGTGGCCGTGCAATTTTCGTCGCAACTGCGGGACGCCAGACAGCGGTTAGAGCTGGCTCAACAGCGACAGCGCGAACAGTTTGATCGTAGGCACGGACAACGGGAGTATGCTGTTGGAGATCTGGTCTGGATAGAGGCGAAACACCTTACGGAGAAGGTGATGGATCGCTCCATCTGCAGGAAACTGACCAAGCGCTGGCATGGACCAGTCCCTGTGACCGAACGCTTCTTCAGCGATGTACAGATGACCATGCCAGAGGCCGACAGGGGAGCTCCAGTAGCCTACCGCCTACGCCTCCCTCCTCACTGGCGGATACACGACGTGTTTGCTCAACATCGCCTCAAACCGTACACCAGCGGTCAAGATGCTTTCGCCGCACGCGATCACCTAGCAGTACCTGAAGAGGTGGTAGTGGACGGTCAGAAGGAAGCCCACGTTGAGCGTATTCTTGCACGTCGGGTGCGGTCTGTTCGAGGAAAAGAGGTGGAAGAGTGAAAGGTTCGCTGGACTGGCTACTCCAAAGCTCACGACCAATGGAGGACGCGTGACAAACTTGAACGCGGAGGTCCACTTCAACAGCTTCGTGAATTCGAGCAAGCGAGACTGCACATGGAAGCGCAAGTTCGCGACGAAGCCACTCGGCGACGCGAGCAACGTGGCCGTCACTCCGCTCAAGCCGGAATGACACTGGCCCACCTCATCACTAATCCCTGCGATGAACTGGACCAGCTCGAACAGATGGAATATGATACCCCCCTGCCGTGGGAACGCCAAGAGCGCGTGGAAGATGGGTCGTTGGCACTGGTGACAGTCCTCCCCTGGGGACTTTCGGTCCCACTTTCGGAAACCTTCTAGGCCCCATTTCGGCCAGCTCGGCCAACCATCAAAAAATGCCCGCCGCAGGCGCGGATTTTTTCGCTCAAGTATGGTGGAATACTGAAAATCGTCCAAAAAAGTATGTATCCGAGGTTTTATGTGGTTATGAGTCTCGGCCCCACCCTGAAAAAAAGTTCGGTCCCACATCGGCCCCACCCCACTTTTAGAGAGGTCTCTCGGCCAGGGGCCGGTCAATCACGACAGGACTTCTCCCTTGCCAGGCGGGTAGCCTGGGTCCCACCACTATGGCACCTTAGTTGCTGACGCGTAGTTTGGCACGAGGCAGATGCAGAGATGCAAAGCAGATTGGGCTTGCAAGCGCAGGCATGAGAACATAAGATGTAAAGCAGATGATACATGAACTTGCTAGGACGCAGTCATGTCAAATGAAGAGCTAGAGATACTTGAGTGGGTTTTCATATACATGTATATTTCCCTCTTGAATGATGTGTGCAAGTGCATGCCTTTTGCTACTGGTTGTTCTGGCGTGACTGCATATTCATTGCAAAGAGACGTTATCGCGCTGCATAAATTGGCGTATTCCTATAATTGGTTTCCTGTAACTGGCCAGAGATGAGCGCAGTTCACTATCCAATTATTCAGAGATGAGTGCAGTCTCCAGTAACGCTCACACGTATATCCGAGATAAGATGCTCGCGACGGTATATGCAGCTTTCCGCATCGACTATCAGAGAAGTTACGTCACAGCGTTCGTAAAGCAAGCCAATGGTTTAGTATCACACACTTAATTTTAAGTTCAGAGTAAATCCACCCAGGAGATGAGATTTTCTTGATGGTAGTAATTGGCAGAGCGACAGTGCGTTCGACTGTCACATGCGCAGTGGTTGCGACATAGGTTTATTAAGTTATCACAGTTTTAATTCAGTTTAAAGTTTTGCACTCTATAAGCACTCAACTGCGTTACTGATATTTACACCTGAATATACCGAACGGGTATATTCCCCTAGGTCGTGGACCCATTCCACGCTATTATTTCTCACTGCTCTTGGCCATGATTGGCTAAGCGTAGCCGCTTGGAGTAGGTGGCGCGTGTTGCGTTTTCGCTAGGATGAGCGAGAGCTGCTGAGTTGGATGACGTTATGGTGGTGCTCGCGGCGATGCATTTGTTACGGTTTCTTTTTTCCGCATTCGGCATCATGCCGGACTTCGCGTGTTACGGTACCTCGCTGGACGGCTATTCTAGTTGGCCATGATTCCACACTTTCCACCTCACCCGCCGCAGCGAGTCCGAACACGCTCTGCAATTTTTCGCTTTTCCGCGCCGCTAGCGACACGTGTCCTTAATCCGCGCCACCGACCTCCTTCAGGCATTTTGAGAAAATGAGTGCGTCAACTACAAGAGCGAAGAGGCGTCTGTTGCTGGACAGCGACATCGATGCCTCCATCAGACTGCTTCCAGCAGTCCGATATTCGCCGACGCCTTCGACTCCACATGTGCCTGTTCCTGCAGCGGCACATGCAAATGATTCGGACGGCATTTTGGGAGCGTGCCAACTCTTCGAGGACAACAACGCGAAGGTGGCCGCCATTTACGCGAAGGGGCGGCATTGACAATGGGCCAAAGCAGTACGGGAGCTGTCTTTGGGCGGTAAGGAGCAGTATTTCGAGGCCGCCAGGGACTCCGAGAGGCTCTCGAAGATCGTCGTCGTTTTGAAGAACGAATTTGGTTCTACTGGGCTAGATTTGGCATCGTAGATTTGGTTGGAGTGATCTCTTGGCGGCTGTATCAACGTCGCGAGCGCCACCTCGACAGATCAACAATTCCAAGGCCCCCACCTTGTTGTTGTTCTGGGCGTACGTGAACGGTCGTCGCGTACAGGTGCTAGTGGACACTGGGTGCTCCACCAACATTATCTCGGACAAGACTGTACGCAGCATTCCCTCCCTGACGCCTCGACCTCACGAAAACCCCATGCGAGTGCGAGTAGCCGACGGCGCGTCGTACGATGTCAACACGTGCGTCCGCCCTCGATTGCAAGCAGAGACCACCAAGGGGTTGTACATCAAGCAATTGGAGCTCAGAGTGATGCCCATTGATCTTTGCGTGGATATCATCCTTGGAGGACCTTGGCTAGCCTCCCACTCCCCAGTCACCTTGGATTACTCCCGATGGGGTTCCATCCGGTTTGGCTCTGGAAGCAAGAAAGTGGGCATTACAGGCTGCTCGCCGGGAACGCCAGACCCCACAAGACCCAAGGATACGGCCATGGCGCTGGTGCAAGGAGTCTTGTTGGACCCCAGAAGGGTACGCAAGGACCTTTGAGCACTCCAATCTAAGGATGAGTGCGCCTTCGTGGTGTACCTGGCACCCGACGGCACCTTCGAGGCGGTCGCCTGTGACGAAGAGGCCGACGCCACCAAGAGACCAGCAGCAGAGACCAGCACCAAGCCCAAGGACGCTTCATCCGAGCGTCGCGCCACGTCTAGCTCCGAGCAGCAAGACGCCCAAGTCGCGAGCGCCATGGACTCCTCCCAAGCGGATCTGGGTGAGACAGACGCGCCTGCGCTGATGTCCGCGTCAGACACCGACTCCGAAGCCGAGGACGCTCTACTCCTCCGGGAATCTGCGCGGCCCGGCTCAGGCACCAGTGACGAGGACCACTTGCCTTGGAAAAGGTGTACGCGACAGTGGAGTCCACCCGCCCACAAAACTTTGACGTGGTCGCGCTGGAGGGTGCTGTTGGTCCCCCTGCAGACAATGCGTCATCCAACAACCTACATCTGGGGTTCTTCCAGAGCAAGCGGGAAGCTTTGGGAGCATTTGCTCTATTACCTGAGCACGTACGTGCCCAGGCAATCGACGACCACGCGCAAGGGAAACCACCCACCTGGCATGCCGCAGCCGCAGCCGCGCTGGAGCAGGGAAGGCGTTTACTCCGCGAACGTTGGCCGCGACGCAAGCGTGTGCGCTGGAGCGACGAGAAGCCCCATACTAAAGATTTATCTCGAGCGCAGGCCGCTCCAGTGGCCGAGGAATCACCGTCACCGCCGCCCAAGCCCCACGCCATCGAAGCGGAGGAGCCGGACGAGATTGACGAGACAGTGTCTCCGGAGATATGGCAACAGCTGCGCGACCTTGAGGAGGAGTTCAGGGACGTCATATGTATGGAGCTGCCTGACTCCGTCCAAAGCCGCGACTACAAGAACAGCATTCGCTTGCGATCCAACTGGAGTGGACAGCCGCTACATCGGCGTAACTACAAGTTGTCGCAAGAGGAGCTTCGGCAACTTCGTGCGCAACTTGACGAGCTGTTGGCCAAGGGGTACATCCGTCCATCATCGTCTCCCTGGGGCTGTCCGGTACTTATGGTGCCGAAGCCGAGCAACCCTAAGGAGTTGCGCTTGGTTATCGACTACAGGTCGATAAATGAGATAACGGTCAAGGACAAGTTTCCTCTTCCTGACGTACAAATCCTCCTCGATGACTTACAAGGAGCAACAGTCTTCTCCACTGCAGACGCCTTGTGGGGATTCTGGCAAGTTCCCATGGAACAGGAGGACATCGAGAAGACAGCCATGACCACCCACTTTGGAGCTTATGAGTGGCTGGTCATGCCTATGGGACTGAGAAACTCACCGAGCACGTGGCAAAGAATGATGACGCAGTACCTCGGACACCTACCCTTCTGCAGAGTGTTCGTGGACGACATCATGATTTTCAGTGACACACCTTCTGCTCATATCGGCCATGTACGTGCCGTACTAGCTGCCTGTCGCCAGCACAAAGTATACCTCAAGCGAAGCAAGTCGAAGCTGTGCATGCGAGCAGTACGCTTCCTTGGCCATGTGTGCAGTAAAGAAGGTTGTCGTCCCCAACGCGACAAAGTTGCCTCAGTTCGCGACTGACCGGAGCTCGAGACTGTCACCCACGTGCGCCAATTCCTTGGAATGTGTGGCTTTTACCGGCGGTACATCCAGTCCTTCGCTCACATTGCCCACCCTCTCACTCGCCTCACGAAGATGGGAGTGCCAATGTGCCATGGGCTTGGGGCAAGGAGGAGAAAGAAGCCTTCCAACGATTGAAGTCAGCATTGATTTCAGCACCAATCATCGCCCTACCGGACCAGCGCTCAGCAGCCGATGGGTCTCGCCCATTTTGCGTGCAGACCGACGCCAGTGCGGTCGCACCAGGAGGCGTGCTGATGCAAGACCTGGGGCGAGGTCTTCAACCGCTGGCTTTCGAGAGCAGGCAATTCTCCTCGGCCGAGCAGAACTACCACGCTGGGGAGCGGGAGCTGTGCGCCATCCACCACTGCACCACAGTGACGTGGAGGCATCGATTACCTCATATTCACCGACTTCAAACTCATGGGTGACCACAAACCCTTGCAGTGGCTCTTCGCACCGGCTCGGGAGCTGAGTCGACGCCAGGCACGCTACGCTGAGATCTCTTCGAACTTCTCCTTTACCAGTTTCCAGTCCTGTCGGTCTACCACGTTGTCGTAGTGGGAGCTTGACGCGGGAGGGGAACTTTGTTTGCTGGGAGGGGAAGGACTAAGGGGAGTTGAGGGGGTTGGAGAGGGGGCTTGCTCCGGTTGCGAGCGAGAGCGAGTAGTGACGCCAGCAAGGGTGGCTTCATGCAAGGCGCGCTCCGCGGTGTGCAACGTCTCAGCTGCGTCTTCCCACAGGTCGGGGGTTTCCACCCAGGTGAGCCCATTCAGATGAGTGAGCTCCCCAACGACCAACGGAGGGCTGACCGGAGGTACAGACTCGTCTTCAGAGTCGGAGTAATCAAACGTGGTGTCGAGCACCGAGATGGGGTCTTCAAGGATCTTGACTTTAGCGGGCTCCTCGGACGGCTCTTCGTCGGTGTCGTCCTCGTCGATTGCACCGAATACTGAGGTGGGATCGGCGGGGGTTGAGCTCTCAGCCGGCTCCCTTGGCACACTCTGACGAGGCTCGTCTGTATCCCGGTCGACCACGCCCTTCTCTTTGAGCCCCTCCCTGGCGGATGACTGCTTGTAGTCTGGTCGTCTGGATTGGGCGTCCGGAAATACTAGGCATCGGCCAGGTACGTGCTCCATTTGGTGCACGCCCACTTCCACCAAGTCCTCATACGGCCCGTTCGACGTGGACGCGTGTTGTGACTCCATGGGCGTCAACCGCCAAGTGGACACCTATTGGACGGAGTGCATCAAGCAGCAATGGCGGGGGAAACAAGTCTGGTGCAACCCTCCCTACACCAAGGATAGTAACCTCATTGAGAAGATCCTACGCCACTTCATGGCCGAGTGGCGCGCCGACCCAGAGAACACGTCGGCGATGTTCCTACTGCCGGACTATGACGCGTCCTGGCGCACCCTTATCCAGCCCAAGTACGGCCTGCACGTGGTCAAGGTGTTCGACCTCAAGGATGCCAAGGGTCACCCTACACGCTTGTTTGAGTCACCAGATGGAGGCCGACCAGCGCTGCGGTGGCCCGTGCTGCTGGTGTGGGCGCCAGCGGCCAGCCGGACTCGGCCTCGAGCGGAGAGTGCCCGTGCGCCTGCAGCTCAAGGTGCAAGCGAGCATATGGTTACGACGGGGTCGGCGGCCAAGCGGGTGCGCGCAGCCAAATGACCACTGAAAGCATGCCAGTTCGTAAAAGCACTACGCGCGGAGTACAAGCGTAGCCCTTACCTCACGATGTTAAAGGAAGAGCTTTTGGCCGCCCCGCACCAGCGCACGGACACCTTCCGTATGGTTGACGACATGATCTGGCGCATCGCGGAGGGACGCTACCAGCTGGTGCTGTCGTCCGACTCTCCCCTTCGAGAGATAGGCATGCGTGAGGCGCACGAGTCTCCCGCGGCGGGACACACCGGGCGAGATAAGACGCTTGCTCGGATAGTGCGGCGGTTCTGGTGGCCCCGCATGAACAAGGACGTCACCGACTGGGCCCGCTCGTGCTTGATACAGTATGCCAGCAGACCCGCCCGAGGAACAGCTATCCGGATGGCCAGCTAAACCCCCTCCAGGTCCCGGTCAGGCTGTGGCAGGTGGTGAGCATTGACTTCGTCACAGGACTGCCGCGCACGGAGCGGGGCTACGACGCCTTCGCCACGTTCACGGACAAGTTGTCCAAGATGGTGCACGTGGTCCCCATGATGTACTCCGACAGTTCTGCCGAGCAAGTGGCACGAATGTACTTCGACCATGTTTGGCGACTGCACGGAGCTCCTATGAAGATCATTTGTGACAGGGACTCTCGCTTCCATGACGCCTTTCATATGGAGTTGCATCGCCTTATGGGGGTGCAAGTGGCCTCCACTACGCCGTACCATCCACAAGGGGACGGCCAAGCGGAGCACGCAAACCACACGGTGGAGCGCATGTTGCTTTTACGTTGACGCAAACCAGACAGACTGGGATTTATGGTGCATCCCGGTTGAGTACGCCATTAACGACTCCAGGTCCGCGGTTACTGGATTCACACCCTTCGAGCTTTGCTATGGGCATGCCCCAGCGTCGCAGCTCGACTTCTTCGTAGAAGCTGCATTGGCCTCTCGTAGGGGCCGCGCCAAGGGGGGGAGAGGGGACGTCGTGAAGAAAGGCACGGCCCACGAGACCGCCCGGCAGTTTGTTCAGCAGTTGCAGACTGCTCGCGATAGGTTGCTGGTAGCTCAGCAGCAGCAAGTGGCCCAGTATGACGCTCGCCATCGCGCTCGCCGGTACGCAATAGGTGACATGGTGTGGGTGGACGCCACGCATCTCACCCAGCCCGGGGATCGGGGCCTACACAAGAAGTTGCTGAAGAAGCGCCTGGGCCCGATGGAGGTACTGGAGGCCTTCCACAGCGATCGGCAGATGGAGCTCGCCCCCGAGGACCGAGGGGCCCCCGCGGCTTACCGCCTGAAGCTACCACCACAGTGGAAGGTGCACGACGTCTTCACCGTGGATAGACTCACCCCAGTGGAGTCGGGCCAGGACAAGTTCGCGGACAGGAGTGCGGAGATTCCGCCTCCCCCTGTGGACGTGAGCGGTCGTAAGGAGATGGCGGTAGAGTGCATTGAGAGGTCGCGCACGAGAAGACGTAGCGGGCGGACATGGACGGAGTACATACATGGTCAAGTGGGTCGGTATGCCGCGCTCCGAGAATGTCAAATGGAAAACTCGCGAGGACCTCGAGTTCGATGGAGTTGGCCGAAAAGGGATACCTAACCGCGCTCTGCAGGAGTTCGAGAAGGTCGAGGCCAAGAGGCAAGAACGTGAAAAGAGCAGGGTCACTCGCAAACGCGAAAAGACAGCAGGAGCGATATGGTTGACGGATCCTGAAGTGTTACAGGCGGACGGAATGGCCTGGATCCCGGAAGAACGAGCCGACGACGAGGTGGGCACATTCTCGACGGTGTCGCCCACCAGTTTCATGCTATCCTAAGGACCTGGTCGAGGAGCAGCACACCTACAACCGTCTCGACGCCCAATACGGATCCTGGTGTTGTTTTGTGGCACGGGCTCTGTCGAACGACAGTTCAGCAAGCAGTTTCCAGGGTGCGAGGTGGTCTCGGTGGACATTCAGAACCGATGGAAGCCCACTTACTGCGAAAACATCCTGCACTGGGACTATCGGCAGTTCTCGCCCAGGCACTTTGACGTCATTTGGGCGAGCCCTCCATGCACGGAGTATAGCCAAGCCAAAACGGTGGGGATACGAAACCTGCGTGGTGCTGACAGGCAAGTGCGGAGAACGCTGGAGATCATCAAGTACCTCCAGCCGAGCTTCTACTTCATCGAGAACCCGCGTGACCGAGCTCCTCATGGGCTACACACTCGCCGATGCATGCAAGGGTTGCCACCTCCGCATCTGGCTACATATTGCAAGTATGGTATTGTCTATTGGGCGCACCTTACTGTGCGTAGATATGTCTCGTATTTTTCGCAAGTCTATGCATTAATATAGCCCCTCAGGTGTCTCAAAAAGCATGGGTTTGGCAAGTTGTCACAATATGCTACCACTAGCATGCGGTATCCGAAAATCTCTTACGGTGGGCTAACCCATTTTTTCATCTATGGGTAGATTTTAAGAACGCAGATCGCATCTGGAACATGTATATTAGAAATTTTCTATCATCTATGACACCTAGGGGACCTCTCTTAGATGGGGTTCAGTTATCATCTGATTATAGATGGAATTCTAAGGCGGTTTACACGAGGGGGTATGGCTTGAAAAATGCCCTGAATATACAGAAATACGGTGCATTATTGTTTTCGCTTGCGGTGGCATGTTTTTTGCTACCCTGTCGGCGATCTAGCGGTATATTCTCCATTTCACATGGTGGATATGAGTCTAAAGTCAATGTGTGTCACGTGTATGACCCGATATAATGCTTCAGAATGATAATAACTAGCTAAGACCTTAGGGTATGGTTAACCCACCGTAACGCTTCGTTACGGTGGGTTACCCCACCATAAGCCCAATAGACAGTATGCCCTACAAGAAACCCACCCACTTCTGGACCAATGCGCCTATCACCACCCTGAAGTCTTGCGACCCCGAAAACCCCTGCGACTTCAAACGCCGCTATGGGCGACACGAGAGGATGGCGCAGAGCGGCTCCACCAGCAGAGAGTCGGGCGACCCTAGGCCAGGCATGGGAGCTGGATGGCACGTGTATGGCATCCCCGCGGCCTTGCTTAAACAATTATTCAGCTCTCTACCGGTGGAACAACCCGTGGGAACAGTCGCAGCGGTGTGTGAATACCTAGCTGAGATGCTCTGGAGAGATGAAAATGAGACAGAGCTCAACGAACAACGATGAAAGAGTCTGCGCTAATCTGGAAGAAGCTGACGAGGAGCCTGTGACCTTGATGCCGGAGTACAACCCTACGCCGCCACCAGTGATGTCCGACGACAGCGAGTGGGACACCATGGGCTCCGAATCAGCCTAACGACTGTGCATCTAAGCACAAGCGAGGACGCTTCCCACCTGAAGGGGGGGGGAGTTGTGCTAGGACAACACACGGTGTCATGCGCGGATGACTCAGCAATGTCATACATACCAGTAGTGTCATACGCGCCTTACAGCATTAGCGCCCGAGACCCCTGTTGAGGAAGAGACCCCCCTTATATGGGAGTACGCAGTACTACTGTACTGTGTAATAATGTGTCATACAGAATACTGGCACACCATACTGCATGATAATGTAGTACAAGCATATGATAGGTTGATGAGACTTGGCCATGCGCTGACTAGGATTACCTCAGAGAGCTGAGTGAATAAGTAATGGCCAAGGCCAAAGAAACAGTTGAGATTTCTAGAGTAAAAACAGCCGCATGGCAAAAGTCAAATATAATACCTAATTCTTACATGCAAGTATATGTGGCTACTGCCCCGCAGTCCTTGTGGTAGGACCAAATCGACGATTTGGTCCTACCATGAGGACCATTGTTCCGATAATTTAATTGGCAATCTCCCGTGATTTGTGGTGTCTAACCAATGAAAGGTGGTATATATAGGTCCTATATTGATTTATTTGAACGCTGGTTTGGCCTATATCCACCCCATATATCCATGACGAACGCATTTCAAACCTCTACACTCAAACTTTTCAAAACGGATTTTTTGGAACATTCAAAATGTGGCAAATAAATTAGTGACTCATCTTCAATAATTTTTTACCAATCATATATCAACACTACACCTGCGCGGATACCATCAAATTGAACCTATACATATTTCCCAATCATATTTGGGCGGTAGGCCCGGTTGGAATGCATATATTGGCTCGTTGGCTCGTTGGCTTCCCCTCTGATATATTGGCTCGTTGGTTTCCCCCCTAAAACAGTGGTCACGCGAGCTGACCAGCCAGCCATCATAATTGCTTGCTAGAGGGCATATATCGCAAGCTTAGTGTGTGCGGCACATTAAATCTTCAAGTATATATGTATTGCGAATTTCTGAAAGTCTAACATCATCCAAATATCTTATTTTTCGACTGGCGTGTACATTTTAGAATGGATGAATACCAATTTCTAAAGTCCGAAATTCACTAAATTCGGAATTTGCATTGTATGTGTTGAACATGCGCCATGCTGAAATAGAGCGGAAATGGTGATGAGGGTGCGAAGTAACCGATTCAGTTATCTTATTTGGTCATAAACTCAAGATGTATAACCATGAGCATCACCGTGAGCCCCCCATGTGACTCCTAATACTCAAAATAACGGTGGCCCTTGTGGTAGGACCACCATTTTCTTCAAGCTTTTGGTGAAATTACACCCCTAAAGCGTGTCGTTCAACCACACACCTAAAGTCTCATGGGGGCCGCCGCTATAAGAAATAAAATTCATTTAACTCATAAATATAATGTGCAAATGTTGCCTGTGTCTCAAATAGTCGATTTAGTGATCGAAACCGCAATTGCCCATTGGTCCTTGTGGTAGGACGATGAATTTGGGTAGTGGCCATATGTAGTAAGTCTAGACATAGCAGTCCTATGTCTAAAGAGCTGACCTAGCAGTACCTAGGCAGTTGGTCATTATATGCAGTCCATATAATTATGACTTCCACCAGTAGTTACAGTGCATGTGAGGAGCAGTCCTCCCACACCGACCTGGAGGTCGGTGGTGCTGCTGATGAGGCAACCGACAGCACATCTCCGTTAAATTTTACGGCCTTGACATGCTACGGAGAAAATTTGGGCACTGCGGCACCGGCTGCTATTCCATCGCGCCGGCACGGCCGGCACCGTGCTCGGCAGGGGCTTCATAATGCGAACATTGGGCTTCGTGTCCCGGTACACCCGCCCCCTCCACCGCTGCTCTGGGATGCTCCACCGTCACCGGATTATTCACCGGGACCTACTACAGACGAGGAGGAGGGGGAAGGTCCCTCACACGGCGATCGAGACTTTTCAGATTTCTTCTGTGACTCCACGAATGATTCAATCACGGCGTCGGCAACTTCAATTTGCGGCACTATGACTGTGCTGCGGGCTGGCACAGCGGTGCAACCGCCAACTAGTGGCTAGAAGGCTATGAACCTCGCACTCGTGGGTTCGATTCCCACTAAGGGTGTAGGTTGCGCAGATTTAAGGCGTGGCGGAGAGTGCTGACGAGCACGCGGCGGCCGTCCCGCCTGCAGACGTGCAGTGCTGGGGTTGTCTCCCAAGCGTCTTAGATCCAGCCAACCTATAAAAACCCTTATGCGTTTCCTTGGATAATTTGTTAATAATTTTTGAGTGACGGTGTCTTTCGTTTTGTAACAGGTGTGCTTTAAGTTCTACTATATGGCTTACGGCATCAGCTACGGGTATCTTCACGACTGTCGGACACGCGTGCTCGAGGGCCGACACACGTTTGTTCATGGATTGACGTACGAGGAGGACAACCACAAGATTTCCATGAAACGCGAGTCGGTCGTCGCATGGATCAAGAAATACGCCGACGAATACGGACAACCCCAACCTGACAAAGCCGAGATTCACCTTTCGGATGGTTTGACCATCGAAGAGCTGTGGGACGAGTACATCGAGGGCTTGCGTGAGAATGAGGAGAGCAAAAAGATCTCTCTCAGTTACTTCTACAAAGTATTTGACGAAGATTGCAGCTCTTGGCTCAAGATTCCATCGGTGTACCGATTTTCTCACTGCGATGTTTGCGCGTCCTTCAAGTTATTGAAGGAAGGCTTAACAAAATCTCAAAAAGGTGAAAATTCTTGAATAGCTTTGTGATGTGTTTATATGCTTATGTAATTTGTTCACTGACCCGAATTTGTGTATCTTGCACAGCGCAATACAACGGGCCTCTCAACAAACATCATGCAATCGCACGAGCGGAGCGCCAGAAGTTCTACAAACATGGTCGTAAAGCGAATATGACCAAGAGCATTGCCATGAACAAAACTTGGCATAAGTATGCCTCGGTGATCATCGATGGCATGACGCAGTGGACCACCCGACTGCCACACTTTCGACGTATCCCTAAACATCTGGACTCTAAGGACTTCCTTGACGTGCACAACATGGGGAGCATGATCGAGAACGTGGGCCGCTTCATGGATTTCAACTACGCCAACTTCAAGGAAGATGCGAACTTCCTTGTCAACGTTTTGCACCGGGATATCCTCCGCATTCAAGAGCATCGACGCAACGGGGACGGGGAAAATTCATACCCGATACCGGAAGTATTGTATGTACAGCTTGACAATGTGAGCACCAACAAGAGCAAGTTGATGTTGGCATACGCAGCTTGGCTGGTGCACACGGACGTCTTTCGCAAGGTGAAACTCAACTTTCTGTTGGTGGGACATACGCACGAGAACATTGACCAGATGTTTTCACGCTTCTCCGTGCGTCTACGACGCAAGCAAGCTTGGACGCTCGACGAGATGATAGAGGTCGCACAAGAATGCTTTACGGATGGTGTAATATGCGAGCACACCGAGAAGATCTTCGACTTCAGCTCTTGGTTTGATGGTCACGTCTTCGATTGCCACAATATTTTGGCACAGCAGGCTTTCAAGTTCAAGAAGAACGAGCACGGCGAAGTGGGCATGCAGTACAAACAGTATTCCATTTCACCCAAATGGTTACCCGAGACTTCATTGCCAAAGCTTGTTTTTACACCCCCTGTCGCGGGGCCTGGATACATCAAGCCGATTCCTTTTACCGAAGAAGGCATCGAAAAGCTTGAGCATACCTTACAGGCGTTGAAGGACATTTTGGGCACAAAGCTCACGGACGTGCACGAAAAGTTTTGGCGCGAGGATGTCATCGAGAAACAGCGCCACCTAACTGCTGGTGGAGAATGTCAAGCGCCCGCGATACCCTTCCAGCATCCCGAGAAAATCGCCATCGAGCGCAATGCCACCTTGGTTCGACTGATAGAGGCGCCCGCGTTGGCGATAGAAGCTGCCGGGGCTGCCGCCGTCCCCGCTATACCGGTGCGCATCCAACGCCGAATTGATCGAGCGCCGATAGAAGTGTACAACGGTAAACGGAAACACCAAGGTCGAGCCCAAAAGCAAGCAGAGCAGTACGTGGACAACGCCCAGTGGGAGGTCACCTACGGCCAGATGACAGTCGGCAGCTTTGCAGTGGCTCTCGCGGTGGAATCTGAAAACGACAAGTTCGCTTTCCGCGTACAACTGAGGCGAAGCGAATGGTCGGATCCGTTGTACTTGGTGAAGGTGGAGGCGCGCTATCCGTCAACTCAACAGCTGCTATATCGCTATTTCCAACCCAAAAAGCACACCGACACCAAGAAGAAGCACCTCGGCAAGCAGCTTGCGAGGTTCCAGGACTCGTTCTGGCGTGAGCTAATGAGACTTATGGGAGTACGGGTAGCTTCTACCACTCCATACAACCCTCGTTCAGACGGACAGGCGGAACACACCAACAGGGTGGTGGAGGACATGTTGCGCTCGTTCGTGGGTGCCAATCCGGATGACTGGGACCTCTACACGACGAACGTGGAGTTCGCTATCAACGACTCGCGCAGTGACGTCACCGGATTCACGCCCTTTGAGCTATGCTACGGGGTATCCCCGATGTCTCAACTAGACCTTTTCCTGGAAGCTGCAGTTCTCCCTGGCTCTGCGCGACGGAAAGGGGGGGTGGGTACCGCCCATGAGATGGCTGCGAAGTTTTCGTCGCAGTTGCGAGACGCGCGTGGCCGCCTTGAGTTGGCTCAGCAGCGCCAGCGGGAGCAGTTCGACCGGCGCCACAAGCAGCATAAGTACGCAGTGGGGGATCTGGTGTGGATCGAAGCTCGTCATCTGACGGAGAAGGTGATGGACCGTGCGCTGTGCCGAAAGCTCGGTAAGCGTTGGCATGGACCTGTAACCGTGGTGGAGTGCTTCTACAGCGATTTGCAGGCGGAGCTGGCAGAGGCGGACCGCGGGGCACCGGTGGCATATCGGTTGGCCCTACCGCCGCACTGGCGCATTCACGACGTGTTTGCGCAGCACCGCCTGAAGCCGTACATCTCCGGCATGGATGAGTTTGCATCTCGAGCACAACTGCCCGTACCTGACCCGGTAATGGTAGATGGGCAAGCGGAAGCTCACGTGGACAAAATCCTGGCGTATCGTGTACGCATGGTCAAGGGTAAATCTGTGGAGGAATGGAAGGTACGCTGGACGGGCTACTCGGCAGCTCACGACCAGTGGCGCTCCAGAGACAAGATGGACAGAGGCGGGGAGAATCAGCAGCTCAAGGAGTTCGAGGCACAACGATTAGGCATGCAGGCGGACATGCTGAAGTCTACTGAGCATGACCGACGGCAACGTCAACAGCGACAGCCCGTTCATCTTGGCGTCACCTTATCCCAGCTAATGGAACACCCATGTGACGTTCCGGAAGTGGATTCTCCACCGGAAGACTTCTGTCTGCCGTGGGAGCGGGTGGAAACCTTAGGGAATGGAGAGCTAGTGGTGATCACCGACCTTGAAGAGCGGAAGACCCGGCCAGTGAGAATCTTGGTGTTGTTCAGCGGAACTGGATCGGCGGAAAGGGAGTTTGCCACGTGCTTCCCGTCTGCCTCGGTGGTTACGCTCGACAACGACCCACGTTGGCAACCCAACCATCTCGCATCGATGGAGGACTGGGACCCCACTCAGTATCCACCGGGGTTCTTTGATGTCATCTGGGCCAGCCCTCCATGCACCCAGTACAGTCAGGCGCGCACTACGGGAGGTCCTCCTGACCTGGAAGGAGCAGACAAGAGTGTGAAATGCACCCTGGATGCTTTTGAGTACTTGAAGCCCAAGCACTGGTTTCTTGAAAATCCTGAGGGAAGATACCCGAATGCACTGCGGTTGCGGTCAGTGGTTCGTAAACGGCCACAACCTCTTTTTTGCACCTACTGTAAGTATGGAGAGCGATATCGTAAGCCGACATGTATCTGGACTAGCTCACCTCCACCAACGCCATTGCTGGAGTGCACCTCGCGGACACCTTGCGCATGTAAATGGGCCACCGGAGGGCACCCTGAGACTGCTCAGCTTGGACCATCGTCTTCACAGCAACCAGGGGCGCGAGATGCTCACGCCGTGTACCCCGTACCAGCTCCGTTACTGCGTCATCTCTTCCACCATCTTCAATTCGGGGAGCTTGATACCTGAAGACACCGGGAGCGGCATCGGGAGATAGGCCGCTCTTGAGGGGGGAGGAGTTGTACCGGGAGGTACGAGCAGAGGGGTTGCATGCTACAGAGATCTGGTTGCATGCTGCCGACGAGTGGTTGCATGATACAGATGCCTGGTTGCATGCTGCGTATGCCTGGTTGCATGCCACAGATGCCTGGTTGCATGCTATGCCACGGAGGCCAGGTTGCATGCTACAGATGTCAGGTTGCATGCTACAGAGGCCAGGTTGCATGCCACATAGGCCATGGTTGCATGCCACAGAGGCCAGGTTGCATGCTCGGGTTGCATGCACAGAGGCCAGGTTGCATGCGACAGAGGCCAGGTTGCATGCGACAGATGTCGGGTTGCATGCCACAGGGGCCAGGTTGCATGCGACAGAGGCCAGGTTGCATGCTACAAAGGCCAGGTTGCATGCTACAGATGTCTGGTTGCATGCCACAGAGGCCAGGTTGCATGCGACAGAGGCCAGGTTGCATGCGACAGATGTCGGGTTGCATGCCACAGGGGCCAGGTTGCATGCGACAGAGGCCAGGTTGCATGCTACAAAGGCCAGGTTGCATGCTACAGATGTCTGGTTGCATGCTACAGAGGCCAGGTTGCATGCAACAGATGTCGGGTTGCATGCCACAGGGGCCAGGTTGCATGCGACAGAGGACAGGTTGCATGCTACAAAGGCCAGGTTGCATGCTACAGATGTCTGGTTGCATGCCACAGAGGCCAGGTTGCATGCAACAGAGACCAGGTTGCATGCTACATATGCCAGGTTGCATGCTGGTGACGGGTGGTTGCATGCTGCAAGGGCCTTGTTGCATGCCGGTCACAGCTGTATGAAGAAATAATTGATGACAAGGCAGATTTCAGGAGAAGATCTGCAATGACAATAATTATATTGAGGATCTGGTGGATTCCAGAAAAAGATCTGCAATGGCAATATCGTGATCTGCCTGATGATTGGTGGAGGAGTACCAGAATCAGGCATATATGTGCACATGATTGGTCGATGGCAGATGTCAATACAGGAATCCTGCTAGTGATTGTTAGAGAGCAACATGTTGAAAGGGAAGCTTGGAAAAGTGGACCTCAGAGAGTGTTGATCAAGAGAATGAATTAAGGACAAGTTTTACATGTTAGTGTTAGGCTGTATGCCAAGACTGAACATAAGGATATAGATGTATTAGGTTTGAGACCAGACATTATATCGGAAAAGTGATTGTAATTCTAGGCTAGAGGCCAGAGTTTGTCATGCGATAAAACAGTGGAATATAAGACTGCGAAGTTAATATTACACACCAAAAACAGCAGAAAATATAAAAAGAAAGAAAGAAAGAAAAATAAGGAAGAAAATAAAGAAAAGAAATATGTTTAAGTTATCAGGAGTGTGCCTGGTACACCGAACTTGCTATCTGTTTCGCACTATCACGGGTTAGTCGGGTACATACGTAAGGAAACCCTATCCAATTCAAGCGACACACGGCCGTACGGGGCACCCGGCGATGAACCAACGACATTCCGGTCACTCATGATCATTTTGGAAGCATTTCAAACCAAAAACAAAAAAATAAAAAATTTGGAAGGATTGACTTCTTCCAATTCAGAGCGTTCGTCGTTCCTGGACCCCTGGTTCGTGTTCGGGCCAGAAGTCAGTGGGGTATCTGACCACTTTTGACCTTGCTACCTTGTCCCATATCGTCTGGGCGTCAGCCTGTCTTGCATGCGTGGTGTATAAAGTATTCGCATCCGTCACCTGTTGTATGGTAGGGGGGTGTATGTCCCATTCCCCCCCCCCTGCTTCCAGGGAGAAGCTCCCATTTGGCTGGTCCTTCTTCCACGTGGAGGTGGCTGTCCTCCCACCAGGTTTCAACCGCCACCTGTACGTTGTAGCACTGGGAGCAGAGGTCGTTCCGTACATGTGTGTGGCCCTGTGTTGCACATTCTTCCCCTTGCGTTTATGATCATGTTCTTTAGCTTAATCTCCAGGAGTTCGTATCTCTGCCATGGTCTTGTGTCCACCACACAGTCCACACTGAGGGTGCGTTCTTCTTGGTTTGGGTCGTTCGTGTCGTGCAGGTTCGCCTCCCTCATTGGCTGTCTGACGGCTTTGGTCGTGCGGACCTTGCTTTGCGGACAAGTCGTGAGTGCCCTCCTTATGTAATCCGCGGCAGCATCTGGGTCGCCACAGTGGGCCTGCCACCCTGCTTTGTTGGCAACTATCAGTACCTTGAGGTTCCAGTTGCACTGCTTCGCCTGTTGGTGGGTAGCACCCATCCAGTGGTCAGGGGGCAGGAAGGTGAATTTGCCTTGTGGTATTTCAAACAGTTCGTGTACTAGGTGCCCCGCGTGTGCGTTGTATAGTTTCTTGTATTGAGTTTTCTCATATGTCGGGTAAACTCCGACCCCGAACACCGGGTCTTGGGTGGTGGTGGCCGCAATGGCAAAGTCCAGTGCTTTTTTGAGGTCTTGTGGCGTGTATTCTGGGTTGAATTGGTAGGCCCCCAATTTCATCCAGTTGGTCGTCCAGGCTGAGCCTCTGGCCCCGAACACCTTGTCTCTGTCGTACTTGGCGTAGTATATCGTAGTGTTGTGGTGAACGTTGAGGGGTGAGGCAAAGAGTTCGGTGGTTATTCCGAATGCCTGTTGTAGTGCCCTTTGCATCTGGGCAGGGAATGTCCAGTGGTTTTATAGGTTCTTTTTGCGTTCCTCCTTTTCTTTTTTGCTTGAGTACCTAATGAAGAGGTGCCCTATTTCCTCTTCGAACGTGGAGACCTGTATCCTATGGTCCTCCCACATTTCCGTGCGTAGTGTGCGTTGGTGCGGGGTTTGGTTGAGTGCGGTACCCACTGCTTGGGTGTACCTTTCGTGTAGTCTGAGGAGCTTTTCTTTCGTGAGGGTACCTATGCACTTCCCATTTCTATGGTAGCTGTGGGCAAGTTCCCCCTCCAGCCTAATCTGGCAGTGGTGTTCTCTGTTGTCCGCAATGTCTTGTTCTGGGTTGGTTTCGGTCGGATCCAGGGTGAGGTTTCCCGAATGTAGTGTGGGCCAGGCCTGCCCCAGGTGTGGCCTCCCAGCCAATATTTCTCTGAGTCCTGTGGGGTGGGTCACCTGGGAGCCCCTTGCCTGCAGCCTTCTTTTTAGGGTTGGGAAGGTGGTCGCACTTTGGCCCCTTCGCTTGGCCAGTTTTAGGTAGTCGGTTATGGTTTCCCGTGTACTCCATGAGTAGGAGTCATTCCCATCTGGGTGCCGCCACTGAGTTCTGTACTGTGTCACCAGGGAGTGGGGGTCCGTTGGGTCAATGAGTAGGGTCCTCATTGCCACAATTTCCTTTGGCTTCTCTATTGTTTGGCCTTTTTCGAAACGGTATGTCTCCATTTTTTCGGCCATGGGGTCTATTTCGTCTATCCACTTGGTTTGTGGGCGTCTGTGGGGGCCTTGTAGCTCTCCCTCCTCTTCCTCCTGTGTTTGGCCGGTGGTTTCCGTCTCATTAATCCTTGTGAGCGGGTGCCGGGAGAGTTGCCTGTGAATTTCCTCTCTAGGAACCAGCCTTGCTTCCCATTCCGCCATTTTAGCCCGTAGCTGTTCTGGGTTGAGGCGCGGGAGGTTGGTTCGCATTGTGTGGGGGTCCAGCGGTCCCGCACTGGTAATGTTCCTGTATTGTTGCTTCAGCCGCCGGTTTGTGCTGCTATCATAGAAGTCTCCCGGCTTCGCTATGTCCCTCGGTCGGGCTTCGCACAGGTACGGGTATAGGTGTGCCAGGCCTTTTGCTATGGCGCTGCGGTCTGCCTTGAGGGCTGCGTCCGTGCATTGTTCCCTAATGTTTACCAGGCTAATCGCCTGTTGGCCATCTTGGGTAATAAGGAACGCCAGGTCTGGGAAGTGTGTAAATATTTTAAGGCACGTCGTGAAATTTATCGCGGTTGGCGTGTCCCTGGGTACTGTGAGCTTGGCGGTTTGGTCTGTGCACATCGCCTGCCAGTCCGGGGGTACCGGTAGGTCCCCATCTATCAATCTTCCTGCTTTCGTTTTTCTCGTTGTCCCCTCCATTTCCTTGTCAGATTTTCTTCTGGTCGCCCCCTTCAGCTGTTCCATTATCTTTGGTACAGGGGTTTGGAGCTGCCTGAGCATCCCCTCCGTCCCCTGAGGCGTAATGTTGTACCTGAGCAGGGCATTGAGTTTTCTTAGTGTGTTGTATTTTGTCTGGTGCCCTCCCCAGAGCTTGTCGAGGTCTGTGCAATTCATGCGTGTGGTGCAGTGGTATTCTACCAGCCCTCTGGTGGACCTGCTGACAAGGGACATTCTGAGTCTTGACCTTAGGTTTATTTGTCCCCACGCCGGGCCCCGTACCGCCCCTCTATCCTCTTCGCTGTGCATGGCCTCCAGTAGTCCGCTCCAAATCGACTGGGCGTAGACCGCCTGGAGTGGCACCATGCCCAGGCCAAACTTTTCCTTTTCCTGTGTGGTAAAGATGTTTGGCGTTCCGTTGCGGGGCAGGCCCTGCATGTTCTTTGTGGCTCCACCTATGACTTTGTTGAAGTCGTCTATCTCACCCGCTGTGTAGAGCCCCAGGTGCAGTCCATATCTGAACTTGCCCAGTATTGCGGAATGCAGGGAGTATTCTTTTTGGTCCGGCGTTAGCGGGGAGCGCAGCAGCGCCTGTATTCTGTGGTCCATCTCCTCCATGGCGGCTTCTTTCTCCTTGTCCTATCTGCCTGAGAATGCCAGTAGTACCCCCAGGTATTTGTATGTGTCGTCTGGCTTGAGTATTTTGAAGTGGCTTAGCTTACCGTCCGCTCCAATCGTTTTGAGGTCCTTATGGAGTTGTTCAGGTATGGAGACCCCGTTCTTTATGCCGGTTATGGCTGACTTGGTAAGGTTAATCTTGAGTTCACTCCATTGTGAGAATGCCTGTAGTTTGTGCAGCTGTGCTCTCATGTGGAAAATTGTGGGACACAGTATGAGTAGGTCATCGACGGATGCTCCTGCTGTTGTCCAGAAGGGGCCCAGTCTTTCCTGTTCTGCTGAGTACTTGTGCTGGTATCCATGCCCCCCCACCTCTAGCCACCTTAGCAGCGGTTCTTGGTATATTATGAAGAGGAGGGGGCTCATGCTGTCCCCTTGGAGGAGTCCTCTTTGCCCCTGCACCGTTTTGAGGGAGGTTTCTCCCCCTACCCTGGTGTTCATTGACATGGTGTCATGGCTTTGCGTACCCAGGACATCTCGCACCACCTGTGTGAGGTCTTCGGGTATCCCGAGGTATTGCGTTGTGTGCAGTAGCTTGTTGTGGTCCACTGAGCCATACGCATTCTCGAAGTCCACATACAGGCCATGCAGTTCCCGTCCTGAGACATTTGCATCCTCTATCGTATTGGTCACTCTAGTGAGTTGTCGGAGTGTGTTCCTTTTCTCCCTCGAGCCTTCCTGCGCCTGAGCTAGTATTCCCTGCGTCTCGCAGAACGTGGAGAGCATGTTCGCTATTTGTGAGGTGTATAACTTGAATACCCCCTCAAGTAGGGCTATGGGTCGGTAGTTTTGCTGTAGGGTGACATCCCCTTTCTTGTGGTGGAAGCATAATGTCCCCTTTTTCCAGGTGAGGGGGACGTGTTTGCTGTTCCACATTTCCAGCATTAGGGCATGTAGAGCGTCGTGGAAATCCTCCGGCATGTAGTTGAGCATTTCATTTGGGGTTCTGGTGGGGCCCGGTGCTTTGTTGCTGTTTAACCCCTAAGAAGCGGATGGAATCTTTAAGGTTTGAGAATCCGCACATATTTCGCGATAACTCAAGCATCGGATAACCAAATTTACTTTTGAACACAACTACGGAAACGTCTACTCATGGCGGATTGTATAAGCGTGTCTAAAATGCCGTTCCTAGAATATTCATCAAATTAAATTTGATAGACTTGATAGCAAAATTTACTCTTTAATCTAGAAAAAAACCCTGATGCCGACCCTAGTATATCTAGTATGCATCATGCCTAATGCTCAATATTAATAATGTGTTATACATCCGCGTTAGGGCACATGTAACACTCGTTACATGTGTGCCCTATGATTGCCATACTCATGATATGCGAAATTTTAGGTTTAAACCGCAACCCTCGAAAGAGTATGTCTGATTTGATTATCTTCAAATACATAGTTGCATGCAGCTTGCTGAGAGGTTTTCAGAACTGTCTCCAAAAGTGAATTTGACATTCTTACGGCTTCACAGTGCAGAATTGAGTGATCCGTCCGTATACGGTACAAACCGCTCCTTAGGGGTTGAGGTGTGCACCGCTTTGCTATAGCCCTGTCTACTTATTGTGAGGTCCATTCCCGTGGGGTCCGGTCTTGGTGCCTTTGTGAGGCGCTCTTTTTGGGCAGGGTCTTCCCATGGTGGGGGGTTCGGGTCAGGTGGGCTGCGGTGTTCCATCTTGTATGGCGCCGAGTGAGCCATGTGGTCCGCGAGTGCGTTTGCAATGTTCATATGGCCTACCGCCAGGTAGCCCTCCCTGTCCTGTAGTGCCTGTATGTTCGCCGTGGGAGCGTGGCCGGTTTCCTGCGCCTTGGCGTATATTCTTTTGTGGTATCTTTTTTGGTTGCTCCAGTATTCTTTTACTGTTTTGTCATTGTGCCTTTACTTTGCCCGTTTCCAGTGCTGTTTGACCACCTTGTGTGCCGCCGACCTTTCTTTCTTGGCCTCTGCGGTAAGCCACATCACCCATTCCTTTGCATCTGCATTATTTCTGTCTGTTGGGCCCTCCATTTCCCCTTCTTTCAGGTCCCGGAGGGTTGAGTGTTCCGTGTGCGGGTTTCGTAGGTGTTGTTTGGCCTTCTTGTGCGTCCGCATTGTGAGCAATGCGGCGTCTCTTGTTTTTCTGTCCTTTTTGCTCATTAGCAGGTCTGTTGCCACTCGGTTGGAGGTGCCTCCCACTATCGCAGTTGGTAGCAGTTGGATTTCCCTTAAGAGTATTTCGTATTCAAAAACAATAAATCATGTAATATATTAAAAGCCTTCCGGCGGAAACCGTTTGTCTTGAAAAATAAATTGTTGCGGGCACCGGTAACCTTCGGGGGAGGGGGCCCAATGTGAGGTTGACAGGGTGGTGGCAAGAGCCTGTTGAGGAAAGCCCCGGACTGGGCCGCAATACAACTAAGAACGAAGGAGCTTCAGGAAGCAAGGGCCCGAGACGTGTACCAATCGGCCAAACTCCGGAATTTGCGGGCCCTAGGGGAATTCTTGGCTTGCATGACCCCACCAGAATCACTGGATTCGTGTACAGCACAACACATCCTATGGTATCTTATTTACTTAGAACAGTTCGGTAAAACTAACGTGCATTCGGCCACGTGTCCTCAACTGGGAGGGTGTAGCTGCCCGGTCAGGCAAGCCGCAAGTTCGGTGAATTCCCTTATCGACAGACTTTCTAGTGCCTTCCAGGATTTCGGAAGGTGTGGGTCGGACAACCCGTGCACGGGTAGAGTGGTTAAGGTCAATGAAACCATGACCAGAAACGAACAACTGCAGGCAAGAATTACCCCAAATCAGGCGACACCACTATTCAGCTGTACGATCGACCAGCTAGTGAGTTTTATGAACGCAGCAGAGGCAGCTGGATTTGCCTCAGCTCGGGATTGGATACTTCTGTTTATTACTCTTATTAGAACTAAGGCAATGATCCTGATGGACCTATACGCTCTGAAGAGACCGGCGGAGCTGGGCGCTACAAGGGTGGAAGGAATAATAACATTCCCAGATAACTCTGGGTTTCTCTTCAACTACCAGTGGGGGAAGACACTCCGTTCGGGCGATGAACACGTATTTGGAATCAAGAGACTTTCCGATACATCTAAATGCCCCATCTCAGCGTTGGAAGACTACCTCCTAGTGATGAAAATTTTGGGTCTGAACCTAGCGCAAGGATTCCTGTTCAGACCGGTCAGGTCGGGCGAAGTGGAAAATAGTCCAATTTCCCGAAAACAGATGAATTCAGACCTCAAGTGCTGGTTGCAAAAAGCAGGGCTATTCAACGGGGATACATTCTTCAGCATTCGGACGGCAGGAGCAATTGAGCTTTTCCTTGAAGGAGCCGACCTAAGCAGCTATACCGCTACACCTCCATGCCATTTGGAGCGGCTGGAGCGACGGCCGCGTTCATCAGGATCATGGACTACGAACTCAGGGCGTTCACCCATTGTACGGTGGCGTACGTCGACGATGTGGTGATCTACTCGGACACCGCTGAACAACACCTCAAGGATGTGCAGGCCGTACTTCGCACGCTGGGGGACGCAGGGACCCGGCTTCACTCAGGCAAGTCGACCTTCGGGGCAGCCACCGTGGACTTCCTGGGGTACCGCATCGGGTACAACACCATTGGTGCACAGGACATAAAGTGCAAGGCCATCCAGGAGCTGCCCAAGCCTGAGGACACGGCTGGGGTACGCTCCATTCTCGGGCTCATGAACTACTACAAGGGGCTGGTGGGGGAACCCATGGGACCCAACTACTCAGAGATGGCACGACCCCTAAACGACCTGTTGAAAAAGGAGGTGGTGAACATCAAACCCTGTGAATTTTTGTTTCATATTTTTGGGGCATTCACACAGAGCTTGACAAGCGTATACGATTGTCAAACGTGAGTCAGGCAGTAACCCTGTGATTTTTTTGTTTCATATTTTTTGGGCATTCATGGATGATGAAATGCGCGACAGTCACAATGGTGTGGCGTACACAGTTCCCCCCGCCCCTCCTCGACGGTTCCGACAATCGTGCACGATTGTCACAACCATCCCCATACCAATATTGTACCGCGGGTGTTCGTCTGTGTTTCGGTCTATACGGGCTATATAGAAATTATTAATGAACACGCGATACACAGTTCTGACAATCGTGTACGATTGTCAAAACTGTTTCCCAAACGAATTTATTTGTAATTGTTTTGTTGTTAGTAAAAATTTTACACCGAACCCCACAACAATAATATGGGGGGGTTTTGAAATCTAACGTAGAGCAAAATGACAGATGTAAAAAATCTGAAATCAAGCATTCCAAAAACTGATATCTGAAATCTAACATAGAGCAAGATTAGCAACAAAAACAAATCTAGAAAATTAGCAAAATTTTAAAAATGGAATCCCCCTCCCCACTCAAGCGGAAACTCGGAATCCCACAAGTCGGTATCCCCCCCCCTCCCCACTTACCCACTTTTTCGGGACCAGGAGTGAGGGCAAGATTTTTCAAAAAAAAACCCTCTATTATAATACAAGCTGCAGATACAAGCTGG
>LGRX02002298.1:0-13800 GCA_001247695.2 Cymbomonas tetramitiformis
TGCTAACACATAATAGGAATATTCCTCAAAAGATTCTACTGATAGCATGCCGTTAGCACGTCGTTAGAGGTCATAGGTATATATAAATGTGTATAATTACTATGACCTCTAACGGCGTGCTAACGGTATGCTAACATAAGGAATATTCCAGGAATATTCTTATTATGTGTTAGCACGTCTGAGCTTAGCACGCTGTTAGCACGGCGGTAACACGTGCATATATGGGCCTTAACTATGGGCGTTCGCGTTAGGACATGTGCTAAGGACATATTACTGGCATGCTACGGGCGTGCTACTGCATGCTACGGGCGTGCTACTGCCGTGCTACGGGCGTCCTACGGACTGAAAACCATGCTAAAGGCATGCTAAACACGGACGTCCTAACACGCCGGAGGAATATTCCCTAAAAGATTCGCTTCTTTAGTATGTCTTTAGCATGCGATGTTCCAGTTAGCACACGTTCTAAGGACATATTACGGCCGTGCTACTGCCATGCTACTGCCGTGCTACGGGCGTGCTACAGGCGTGTAACGGGCGTGTTACCGGCGTGCTACGAGACAGTTTAGCATGCTTTAGCACCGTTTTGCCCCATTCATTTGGGTGGGGGGGGAGGGGGGGTCTGTCATTTCGCTCTACGTTAGATTTCCTTTTTTCAAATTTTGCTAATTTTGCTCTACGCTAGATTTCAGATTTCATTTTTTGGAATGCTTGATTTCAGATTTTTTTACATCTTTCATTTTGCTCTACGTTAGATTTCCTTTTTTCAAATTTTGCTAATTTTGCTCTACGCTAGATTTCAGATTTCATTTTTTGGAATGCTTGATTTCAGATTGTTTTACATCTGTCATTTTGCTCTACGTTAGATTTCAAAACTGGTTCGGACCCCCCACCCCCCCCATATTATTGTTGTGGGGTTCGGTGTAAACTTTTTATTAACAACAAAACAATTACAAATAAATTCGTTTGGGAAACAGTTTTGACAATCGTACACGATTGTCAGAACTGTGTATCGCGTATTCATTAATAATTTCTATATAGCCCGTATAGACCGGACTAGGAAAGAATGGGAAATGATCCTCCTAAAGGCCTCAAGCGATTTAAATATTGCCAAGGAGGGCATGGGCCGATGCAAAAAATCACAGGGTTACTGCCTGACTCACGTTTGACAATCGTATACGATTGTCAAGCTCTGTCGTTGGGTTCTGCTGGATGTGACACCCCGTGTGTGTCACAGTCCTCTGTCTGTACTAGTACTCCGTACAGTACGGCTGCCACAGGTTCAGGGTTTCGGGCTTTAGCCGAGCGACACTCAATCTAACTTGACTTCTTATGTTATCTTAAGTGTAAGCATTCTGAGTTATCAGCACCTCAATATATAGTTGGCACTATATATCCCACAGGTTCGTCTCTGTGACGCACGTTTGACACTCGCATACGACTGGGTTATACCCCCTGAGTCCCTGGTTAGGGGGGGAGGGGGGAGTCAGTGTATATTCCTTAAGTATGAAGAGAGAAAAAAATCTTAAGTATGTGAAAACGCAGGCGTCGACGCGGGCCGACGCGTTACCCTCCTTAAGTATGGGCTTAAGTATGGGAGCCCTATTTTGCGAAATCTTAGAATGTTAAGAATGTTTGGTCCAAGACAAATTTTTGGACGGACGGACGGACGGACGAAATCTTGGACCGATATTAATCCCCCGTATATGAGAGGTGATATTGGTGACATCGTATACGCTTGTCATTGCTGAGTGCGAGGATACGATTGTTAAGTATGTGTGTAAGTTGTCACCTCGAACACCTCGAACTGACTCTTCATCCATGATGGAGGTCGATGCCGAGCCCCAGGTCGCCGACCTCTTCATGAGCCATAACGATGCCAAATTGGCGAGGTGCGTCCCTACCCGTGATGTTATCGCCGGGCGTTAGTATATTGTTAGCACGCCTGTAGCATACCAACGGCATAATAAGTGCGTGCTATCTCCAGGCTCGGCCACGACTTCCCGCTGCCCGCCTCGCCTTCGCCACTCCCCGAGCCGATGGGCGACCCCAACGACGACACCACCCCTCCCCCGTCCCCGTCCTTGAGAGAGGGCGAATCTGACTCTTCATCCATAATGGAGGTCGATGCCGAGCCCCAGGTCGCCGACCTCTTCATGAGCCATAACGATGCCAAATTGGCGAGGTGCGTCCCTACTCGTGATGTTATCGCCGGGCGTTAGTATATTGTTAGCACGCCCGTAGCATACTAACGGCAGTATAAGTGCGTGCTATCTCCAGGCTCGGCCACGACTCCCTGCATCCCGCCTCGCCTTCGCCACTCCCGGAGCCGATGGGCGACCTCACCGACGACACCACCCCTTCCCCGTCCTTGAGAGAGGACGACTCCGACTCCAGCACCGACGGTACCACTCCTCCCGCGTCTTTGAGAGAGGGCGACGACGAGCAGTATGACAATCGACTTCGCAATCTTGTGCGAGGATGTACCGTGGAATATCGCAAAGCCTACCATGACCCTTGGGCATCGATACTTGTTGGCGACTTGGTGGACCAGATGCCTGAGCCCTCCTATACAACCATTTGCGCGGATCGGTTAATAATAGAGGTGCGGTTCGCGGGCAAGGTTTTTCGATGTGAGGCAACGGACGGGGTCATGACGTTGGCTGCGATGGTCCACGTTTTCTACGACCTCTTTGATTGGGTTGATCATTGTATGTCCACGGGCTTCCAAGGGGCACCGGCAAATTACTTCAGTCAATGTGATTAGCACAAGGATACCATTCTAACCGCATATTAAGGGCATTTGGACCAGCAATGGTGGTTTTCACAATCGTGGGCTTGGCGAAATGCAGGCACGGCCGCATTACCAAAATACTGCGAGTGGAGATTGTTGGAGAGTTGTACACCTTACTCAAGTGCGATTGGCTTGCAAAGCCGACCGAGAAACAGATCAAGGCCTACCGTCTACGAAACTCCATTCTCGGCCCGGATGATTTGACTAGGACGGTCTACACCTTCAACCCGCACGTTGACCCAGCAGCCTTTGAGCACAAGGAGCCATTCATATTACCCAATCGAGTAGAACAACAAGTTGTTATTGTGCCACATCCGTGCATGGAGACCGCCGTTATTCTCGACCCAACGGCCGACTTCTTTGAGTGCATAGGATGACATTATTAGAATGTTAAATGTGTGATAATGACATGCTAACACTGACGTGCTATCGGCGTCCTAAGAACATGCTAGCGACATACTAACGTCCCTACCTTTCCGAGGAATTCCGCTCGCTTACCACCTGACCCGAATCGCATCATACTCCGTGGCATATCCTTCCCCTGCCCTTCTAATCACCATATAGCATGTTCCTGGTGATCTACGCACCCCCACATGCCTCACCACTCACTACCCCTCAAGTTGGCGCGAACACATGCTTAAGGCGCAGTGGCGTTAGCATGCCTTTAGCATGTCTGATGTGTGATAATGACATGCTAACACTGACGTGCTATCGGCGTCCTAAGAACATGCTAGCGACATACTAACGTCCCTACCTTTCCGAGGAATTCCGCTCGCTTACCACCTGACCCGAATCGCATCATACTCCGTGGCATATCCTTCCCCTGCCCTTCTAATCACCATATAACATGTTCCTGGTGATCTACGCACCCCCACATGCCTCACCACTCACTACCCCTCAAGTTGGCGCGAACACATGCTTAAGGCGCAGTGGCGTTAGCATGCCTTTAGCATGGACATGCTAACACACCTATGGGGCTTTAGCATGCCGTTAGCACGCATGCTAACACCTATCTGGCGTTAGCATGTCATAGCATGTCCATGGCACGCGTTTAGCATGTCGTTAGCAGCATCCTAACGTTTTCCAGGACCGTAGGGATGCCCTGACCCTTCACTTAATTTGTGTTCGATTGAGCCTTCTCACGACCCGATTCACCCGGAAGAGCTTTCCATGATCGACGATGACGACGACTCCGACGGCTATTCCTTTTCCGGAGACGAGATTCCCTCGGCCCCACCGGCTGCACGGTCACGTGTCGGTGCAATGGCAACATTGCCGAGAGTCTTCTCTTTTGCATCTCTAGCCCTGTCCGCACTTATGTGCCTTGCATGTGTGTCAGCGGTTCAGGGTTCGGTGGTGCTCGATCGAGCCCCTGAGTTCACCGCAGCGGTACATCCCACTGGGGTGGCTGCCGATTTCAGTCTATCTGCCTTGCCGTACTGTTATACTTTCGGCATTCCTTTTCCTTCTGAGGTTTCGGCAGGTCTGCAATCTGATTTTCAATTTTCGGAGTTCCTGATTTTGCTCCACGAATCTTTTCCTGACTCTGACTTCTGGACTCTGGCTTCTGGCTTCTGGTTCTGGACTCTGGCTTCTGGACTCTGGTTCTGGATTATGACTTCTGGACTCTGGTTCTGGTTGAACTTCTTTGACACTGACGACTTCTTCAACTCTGGTGAACTCTGCAGCCTTGTGGACCACTTTCAAAGTGGCTGAGTATCTGAAAGATTGAGCTGTAGGAACTTAGCTTGTTAGCGGTTGCCTAGCAGCAGTTTTAGAAAGGGACCGCCCTGGCTGAAGCACAGGCCTCCCTCTAGCAGTTTCCAGCTCCTAGCTGTTTGTTGTTTTGGAACAGTTTGCTTTGTCTGTGCTCCGCTCTCTGCCACCTGTAACAGCACTATGTACAGTCACAGGGTGGTGTGCTGGATTCAGTGACCCGTAGGTCATAACTTATCTGACTCCCGTTAGCTGTACCAGTACTCGTACAGTACTAGGTGACAGATCCCTAGGTCACAGACACCTTATATTCGTTTATCTCTTATAATCAATTTACACTTGTATGAAAACCTTTTCAGTGACCACCCGATATAATACGTTATATTATATCTCACATGTTAGTCTGTGAATATGATTATTCTAGTTGGGTGTGTGAGCTCAATAGATAGTTCTTTCTGGCCCTATGAACGTAGATCATCGAAAGGTTTGCTGTGAAAGCTCTTGACCTGCGGGATCCTTGCCTTTTGTCCATTTCTTGTTCTAATTGCGCCAGACTTCGTAAGCTTACGAAGTCTAGAGCGGAGGTGCAGTCGGATGGCGGAACTTTGACAGGGCGTAGAGGTACACAATGCCCAAGGCGTATTGCAAGATCTGCTCGAAGGGGCATAATACCAAGGGTCCACGTGGAGGTAAAATCAAAGTCGACCGGTATATTCTTCCGCAACACTTGGTATTATATTGTACGAGACCGGCCGAACGGAACGTGTGCCAGCCATGCTTCGACCTCAACCTCTCCAAGCTTGAGGCTGATCAAGAACTCCTGTTGAAGGATGCTGTATTGGGTCCTGGAGAAATGTGCGCGGATGGGCCTCTTCAAGCAAAGAACATGCTCGAGAGTGACGCAACCACTCAAGATACCCATGACACTTCTGGCGGTACTCTCGCGGCCACGTCAAGTCCCGTCGGACATCCCATCAGGGAGTCAAAGAAACGCAAGGTTCGTCCTCGCATCACTCGCAAACTTTTGCACTTTCTTACAAACTTTCGCACTTTCTCCTTAAAACTCATCGAGTTGTTTTGCCGTCATCAGGAAATCGAAACTGGCAAAAGCAAGGAACCTGCGGCAGCCGTGGAAGGGCTTCAGCAATGGCTTGGGGAACAAGATGAAGGTGGTGAAGTTGTACAGGGCCAGAACTTCCGCGAGTCGAAGCGAGGAGTTGGACGCCCTAAGAAACGCCGCAACCTTGGCCCGCACGAGGATGCGCCGAAAAATGCTAAAAAGGTATGTGGAATCATGCCTGCCGGGTATGTGTGGATAGCCCTGGGAATGCAGGGCCTGAAAATAAGAATCATCGTAAGAGTCAGATACAGAGAATAGGAGCTGCAGGTTGTGCCGTACCGTGCCTTTGCAATTTTAAGCCGGCGATTGCAGCGAATGGAGAATTTTACGCATGGGCTGAAGTGATGGCAGCTTCACTCTGCAAATGAGTGGAGCGTGCGCCTGGGCATGATGGCTGGAGGTGACGGGCAGTGACGGGGTGAGCGTGTCTTGCGCTCAGAAGCGAGTGGCCGATGTGGGGGATTCTGTAATTTGTATATATATTCTCAGAATCGATGACCTGATGCCCCCTCGGTGGCTAATGCATGCTGCATTGTGATACACAAAAAGCACGTGGCACACAGATCGCAGATTGTCCCACATCACGGGGCAGTCCCCTCGGACGCGGATGAGCGCTGCATTGTGATGCCAAAGCATGTGGCATAGAAGTGCCAAATTGCCCCACATCACGGGGCAGTCCCTAGGGCTGATGCATGCTGCATTGTGATGCCAAAACATTTGCCATCCAGATCACAGATTGACCCACATTACGGGGCAGTCCCTACGGCTGATGCATGCTGCACTGTAATGCAAAAAGCATGTAGCATAAAGGTATCAGACTGCCCCACATCACGGGGCAGTCCCTAGGGCTGATGCATGCTGCATTGTGATGCAAAAATCATGTGGCATACAGGTATCAGACTGCCCCACATCACGGGGCAGTCCCTAGGGTTGCATGCTGCATTGCTGCATTGTGACGCCAAAGCATGTGGCATACAGGTGTCAGACTGCCCCACATCACGGGGCAGTCCCTAGGGCTGAAGCATGCTGCATTGTGATGCCAAAGCATGTGGAATAAAGGTGTCAGACTGCCCCACATCACGGGGCAGTCCCTAGGGCTGAAGCATGCTGCATTGTGATGCCAAAGCATGTAGCATAAAGGTGTCAGACTGCCCCACATCACGGGGCAGTCCCTAGGGCTGATGCATGCTGCATTGTGATGCAATAAACATGTAGCATAAAGGTGTCAGACTACATCATGGGGCAGTCCCTAGGGCTGATGCATGCTGCATTGTGATGCAATAAAGCATGTAGCATAAAGGTGTCAGATTGCCCCACATCATGGGGCAGTCCCTAGGGCTGATGCATGCTGCATTGTGATGCAAAAAGCATGTAGCATAAAGGTATCAGACTGCCCCACATCACGGGGCAGTCCCTAGGGCTGATGCATGCTGCATTGTGATGCAAAAAGCATGTGGCAACCAGATCACAGATGGCTCCACATCACGGGGCAGTCCCTAGGGTTGATGCATGCTGCATTGTGATGCCAAAGCATGTAGCATAAAGGTGTTGCCCCACATCACGGGGCAGTCCCTAGGGCTGATGCATGCTGCATTGTGATGCAAAAAGCATGTAGCATAAAGGTATCAGACTGCCCCACATCACGGGGCAGTCCCTAGGGCTGATGCATGCTGCATTGTGATGCAAAAAGCATGTGCATAAAGGTATCAGACTGCCCCACATCACGGGGCAGTCCCTAGGGTCGATGCATGCTGCATTGTGATGCAAAAAGCATATGGCGACCAGATCACAGATGGAGCCACCTCACGGGGCAGTCCCTAGGGCTGATGCATGCTGCATTGTGACGCCAAAGCATGTGGCATACAGGTGTCAGACTGCCCCACATCACGGGGCAGTCCCTAGGGCTGAAGCATGCTGCATTGTGATGCCAAAGCATGTGAAATAAAGATGTCAGACTGCCCCACATCACGGGGCAGTCCCTAGGGCTGAAGCATGCTGCATTGTGATGCCAAAGCATGTAGCATAAAGGTGTCAGTCTGCCCCACATCACGGGGCAGTCCCTAGGGCTGATGCATGCTGCATTGTGATGCAATAAACATGTAGCATAAAGGTGTCAGACTGCCCCACATCATGGGGCAGTCCCTAGGGCTGATGCATGCTGCATTGTGATGCAAAAAGCATGTAGCATAAAGGTATCAGACTGCCCCACATCACGGGGCAGTCCCTTGGGCTGATGCATGCTGCATTGTGATGCAAAAAGCATGTAGCATAATGGTATCAGACTGCCCCACATCACGGGGCAGTCCCTAGGGCTGATGCATGCTGCATTGTGATGCAAAAAGCATGTGGCAACCAGATCACAGATGGCTCCACATCACGGGGCAGTCCCTAGGGTTGATGCATGCTGCATTGTGATGCCAAAGCATGTAGCATAAAGGTGTCAGACTGCCCCACATCACGGGGCAGTCACTAGGGCTGATGCATGCTGCATTGTGATGCAAAAAGCATGTAGCATAAAGGTATCAGACTGCCCCACATCACGGGGCAGTCCCTAGGGCTGATGCATGCTGCATTGTGATGCAAAAAGCATGTGGCAACCAGATCACAGATGGCCCCACCTCATGGGGCAGTCCCTAGGGTTGATGCATGCTGCATTGTGATGCCAAAGCATGTAGCATAAAGATTTGAGACTGCCCCACATCACGAGGCAGTCCTTAGGGCTGATGCTTGCTGCATTGTGATGCAAAAAGCATGTAGCATAAAGGTGTCAGATTGCCCCACATCATGGGGCAGTCCCTAGGGCTGATGCATGCTGCATTGTGATGCAAAAAGGCATGTAGCATAAAGGTATCAGACTGCCCCACATCACGGGGCAGTCCTTAGGGCTGATGCATGCTGCATTGTGATGCAAAAAGCATGTGGCAACCAGATCACAGATGGCATCGCCTCATGGGGCAGTCCCTAGGGTTGATGCATGCTGCATTGTGACGCCAAAGCATCTGGCATACAGGTGTCAAATTGCCCCACATCACGGGGCAGTCCCTAGGGCTGATGCATGCTGCATTGTGACGCCAAAGCATCTGGCATACAGGTGTCAGACTGCCCCATATCACGGGGCAGTCCCTAGGGCTGATGCATGCTGCATTGTGATGCCAAAGCATGTGGAATAAAGGTGTCAGACTGCCCCACATCACGGGGTAGTCCCGTGGCTTAAAGCATGCTGCATTGTGATGCCAAAGCATGTAGCATAAAGGTGTCAGACTGCTTCACATCACGGGGCAGTCCTTAGGGCTGATGCATGCTGCATTGTGATGCAATAAACATGTAGCATAAAGGTGTCAGATTGCCCCACATCATGGGGCAGTCCCTAGGGCTGATGCATGCTGCATCGTGATGCAAAAAGCATGTAGCATAAAGGTATCAGACCGCCTCACATCACGGGGCAGTCCCTAGGGCTTATGAATGCTGCATTGTGATGCAAAAAGCATGTAGCATAAAGGTATCAGCAGACTGCCCCACATCACGGGGCAGTCCCTAGGGCTGATGCATGCTGCATTGTGATGCAAAAGGCATGTGGCAACCAGATCACAGATGGCCCCACCTCATGGGGCAGTCCCTAGGGCTGATGCATGCTGCATTGTGACGCCAAAGCATGTAGCATAAAGATGTCAAATTGCCCCACATCACGGGGCAGTCCCTAGGGTCGATGCATGCTGCATTGTGATGCAAAAAGCATATGGCAACCAGATCACAGATGGCTCCACCTCATGGGGCAGTCCCTAGGGTTGATGCATGCTGCATTGTGACGCCAAAGCATGTGGCATACAGGTGTCAGACTGCCCCACATCACGGGGCCGTCTCCTAGGGCTGAAGCATGCTGCATTGTGATGCCAAAGCATGTGAAATAAAGGGGTCAGACTGCCCCACATCACGGGGCAGTCCCTAGGGCTGATGCATGCTGCATTGTGATGCAAAAAAGCATGTAGCATAAAGGTATCAGACTGCTCCACATCACGGGGCAGTCCCTAGGGCTGATGCATGCTGCATTGTGATGCAAAAAGCATGTAGCATAAAGGTATCAGACTGCCCCACATCACGGGGCAGCCCCTAGGGCTGATGCATGCTGCATTGTGATGCAAAAAGCATATGGCGACCAGATCACAGATGGAGCGCCACCTCACGGGGAAGTCCCTAGGGCTGATGCATGCTGCATTGTGATGCCAAAGCATGTGGCATACAGGTGTCAGACTGCCCCACATCACGGGGCAGTCCCTAGGGCTGAAGCATGCTGCATTGTGATGCCAAAGCATGTGGAATAAAGGTGTCAGACTGCCCCACATCACGAGGCAGTCCCTAGGGCTGAAGCATGCTGCATTGTGATGCCAAAGCATGTAGCATAAAGGTGTCAGACTGCCCCACATCACGGGGCAGTCCCTAGAACTGATGCATACTGCATTGTGATGCAATAAACATGTAGCATAAAGGTGTCAGATTGCCTTACATCATGGGGCAGTCCCTAGGGCTGATGCATGCTGCATTGTGATGCAAAAAGCATGTAGCATAAAGGTATCAGACTGCTTCACATCACGGGGCAGTCCCTAGGGTTGATGCATGCTGCATTGTGATGCAAAAAGCATGTAGCATAAAGGTATCAGCAGACTGCCCCACGTCACGGGGCAGTTTCTAGGGCTGATGCATGCTGCATTGTGATGCAAAAAGCATGTGGCGACCAGATCACAGATGGAGCGCCACCTCACGGGGCAGTCCCTAGGGCTGATGCATGCTGCATTGTGACGCCAAAGCATCTGACATAAAGATGTCAAATTGCCCCACATCACGGGGCAGTCCCTAGGGCTGATACATGCTACATTGTGACGCCAAAGCATGTGGCATACAGGTGTCAGACTGCCCCATATCACGGGGCAGTCCCTAGGGCTGAAGCATGCTGCATTGTGATGCCAAAGCATGTGGAAAAAAGGTGTCAGACTGCCCCACATCACGGGGTAGTCCCTAGGGCTGAAGCATGCTGCATTGTGATGCCAAAGCATGTAGCATAAAGGTGTCAGACTGCCCCACATCACGGGGCAGTCCCTAGAACTGATGCATGCTGCATTGTGATGCAAAAAGCATGTAGCATAAAGGTGTCAGACTGCCCCACATCATGGGGCAGTCCCTAGGGCTGATGCATGCTGCATCGTGATGCAGAAAAGCATGTAGCATAAAGGTATCAGACTGCCCCACATCACGGGGCAGTCCCTAGGGCTGATGCATGCTGCATTGTGATGCAAAAAGCATGTGGCAACCAGATCACAGATGGCCCCACCTAGTGGGGCAGTCCCTAGGGTTGATGCATGCTGCATTTTTGACGCCAAAGCATCTGGCATACAGGTGTCAAATTGCCCCACATCACGGGGCAGTCCCTAGGGCTGAAGCATGCTGCATTGTGACGCCAAAGCATGTGGCATACAGGTGTCAGACTGCCCCATATCACGGGGCAGTTCCTAGGGCTGAAGCATGCTGCATTGTGATGCCAAAGCATGTGGAATAAAGGTGTCAGACTGCCTCACATCATGGGGCAGTCCTTAGGGCTGAAGCATGCTGCATTGTGATGCCAAAGCATGATTGTGGCATAAAGGTGTCAGACTGCCCCACATCACGGGGCAGTCCCTAGGGCTGATGCATGCTGCATTGTGATGCAAAAAGCATGTCGCATAAAGGTGTCAGATTGCCACAAATCATGGGGCAGTCCCTAGGGCTGATGCATGCTGCATTGTGATGCAAAAAGCATGTAGCATAAAGGTATCAGACTGCCCCACATCACGGGGCAGTCCCTAGGGTCGATGCATGCTGCATTGTGATGCAAAAGGCATATGGCGACCAGATCACAGATGGAGCCACCTCAGGGGGCAGTCCCTAGGGCTGATGCATGCTGCATTGTGATGCCAAAGCATGTGGCATACAGGTGTCAGACTGCCCCACATCACGGGGCAGTCCCTAGGGCTGAAGCATGCTGCATTGTGATGCCAAAGCATGTGGAATAAAGGTGTCAGACTGCCCCACATCACGAGGCAGTCCCTAGGGCTGAAGCATGCTGCATTGTGATGCCAAAGCATGTAGCATAAAGGTGTCAGACTGCCCCACATCACGGGGCAGTCCCTAGAACTGATGCATACTGCATTGTGATGCAATAAACATGTAGCATAAAGGTGTCAGATTGCCTTACATCATGGGGCAGTCCCTAGGGCTGATGCATGCTGCATTGTGATGCAAAAAGCATGTAGCATAAAGGTATCAGACTGCTTCACATCACGGGGCAGTCCCTAGGGTTGATGCATGCTGCATTGTGATGCAAAAAGCATGTAGCATAAAGGTATCAGCAGACTGCCCCACGTCACGGGGCAGTTTCTAGGGCTGATGCATGCTGCATTGTGATGCAAAAAGCATGTGGCGACCAGATCACAGATGGAGCGCCACCTCACGGGGCAGTCCCTAGGGCTGATGCATGCTGCATTGTGACGCCAAAGCATCTGACATAAAGATGTCAAATTGCCCCACATCACGGGGCAGTCCCTAGGGCTGATACATGCTACATTGTGACGCCAAAGCATGTGGCATACAGGTGTCAGACTGCCCCATATCACGGGGCAGTCCCTAGGGCTGAAGCATGCTGCATTGTGATGCCAAAGCATGTGGAATAAAGGTGTCAGACTGCCCCACATCACGGGGCAGTCCCTAGGGCTGATGCATGCTGCATTTTGATGCAATAAACATGTAGCATAAAGGTGTCAGACTGCCCCACATCATGGGGCAGTCCCTAGGGCTGATGCATGCTGCATTGTGATGCAAAAAGCATGTAGCATGAAGGTGTCAGACTGCCCCACATCATGGGGCAGTCCCTAGGGCTGATGCATGCTGCATTGTGATGCAAAAAGCATGTAGCAAAAATGTATCAGACTGCCCCACATCACGGGCCAGTCCCTAGGGCTGATGCATGCTGCATTGTGATGCAAAAATCATGTAGCATACAGGTGTCAGACTGCCCCACATCACGGGGCAGTCCCCAGGGCTGATGCATGCTGCATTGTGACGCCAAAGCATGTGGCATACAGGTGTCAGACTGCCCCACATCACGGGGCCGTCTCCTAGGGCTGAAGCATGCTGCATTGTGATGCCAAAGCATGTGAAATAAAGGGGTCAGACTGCCCCACATCACGGGGCAGTCCCTAGGGCTGATGCATGCTGCATTGTGATGCAAAAAAGCATGTAGCATAAAGGTATCAGACTGCTCCACATCACGGGGCAGTCCCTAGGGCTGATGCATGCTGCATTGTGATGCAAAAAGCATGTAGCATAAAGGTATCAGACTGCCCCACATCACGGGGCAGCCCCTAGGGCTGATGCATGCTGCATTGTGATGCAAAAAGCATATGGCGACCAGATCACAGATGGAGCGCCACCTCACGGGGAAGTCCCTAGGGCTGATGCATGCTGCATTGTGATGCCAAAGCATGTGGCATACAGGTGTCAGACTGCCCCACATCACGGGGCAGTCCCTAGGGCTGAAGCATGCTGCATTGTGATGCCAAAGCATGTAGCATAAAGATGTCAGACTGCCCCACATCACGGGGCAGTCCCTAGGGCTGAAGCATGCTGCATTGTGATGACAAAGCATGTAGCATAAAGGTGTCAGACTGCCCCACATCACGGGGCAGTCCCTAGGGCTGATGCATGCTGCATTGTGATGCAAAAAGCATGTAGCATAAAGGTGTCAGACTGCCCCACATCATGGGGCAGTCCCTAGGGCTGATGCATGCTGCATTGTGATGCAAAAAGCATGTAGCATAAAGGTATCAGACTGCCCCACATCACGGGGCAGTCCCCTAGGGCTGATGCATGCTGCATTGTGATGCCAAAGCATGTGGAATAAAGGTGTCAGATTGCCCCACATCATGGGGCCGTCCCTAGGGCTGATGCATGCTGCATTGTGATGCAAAAAGCATGTAGCATAAAGGTATCAGACTGCCCCACATCACGGGGCAGTCCCTAGGGCTGATGCATGCTGCATTGTGATGCAAAAAGCATGTGGCAACCAGATCACAGATGGCTCCACCTCATGGGGCAGTCCCTAGGGTTGATGCATGCTGCATTGTGATGCCAAAGCATGTAGCATAAA
>LGRX02002299.1:0-24159 GCA_001247695.2 Cymbomonas tetramitiformis
GTTTTATACTTAGCCGTTTTTCTTGCTCTTGTGCTTGCCTCCTAGCACAACTCCCCCCCCCTTAGGGAAGGTCACGTCCACGCTGACCACGTCGGACCAGTAAAGTTTTTATACAGATCTTCTACTGTTGCTCTGAATGATTATACAGGTCTCAGCCGCCTGTTGTCTGGGATGACATTACACTCCCAAGACACACCGCAATAAGGAGATCGACCTCTTAAGCACAAGGGTCGGCCTCTCACCGGTCTGCCATCTGCACTACCAGGCTCCCCCAAGGCTCAAGGTTTCACATCCATTACCACGCTCAAGGTTTTAAACCTCCCAACACGGTACACTTACAGGGGATGATGCCAATAGGTTTGCCAATTACCTGACAGTTCTCGGGATGCTGGCCCGGAGGAAAGGTTTTAAACCTTCACCGCCTCCTCGGAGTGCTAGAGCTTTTACCCAGATCTCCAACTGCTGCCCGGTCGTGCCAGGTCCGGAGCCATGCTCTCGTGAAATGGATTATACAGATTTCCACCTGTTGCCTGGTCGCGCCGAGGCTAGAGCCACTGCTCACTTGGATAGATTACCCAGGTTCTCACCTGCCGCTTGGTCATACCAAGGCTTCGAGCCACTGCTCAAATGGATTATACAGATTTCCACCTGTTGCCTGGCTGTGCCGAGGCTAGAGCCACTGCTCTCTCGGATGGATTACCCAGGTTCTCACCTGCCGCCTGGTCTCGCCAAGGCTGGAGCCACCGCTCTTCCCGACGCCCCCCAACGCTCTCAATCGCTAAGACCACTCGCGTCAGATTCCCATCCGCCCTCAGGTATGATCGTCACCTCAGCTCGCACTCCCGCTAACGCTATCGGTTCCGGCTCAAACTCGGGCGGGTCACTCTCAACAACAGCTGACTGGACTAAAACGCCCATCTCGCTCAGATCCTCCCTGACATGCAGTTCAGACAGGAACGCATGCACCTCTTCATGCAGGGTCAGGTTGTGGAAAAGCTGTTTTAACAGTGCTGACGGAATCCCATACAAATTCTCTCGCGCTCCCATGCCCTTCGCGAACACACCTCCGGCTCTCATCGCGCGCCCTCCTTGCGCTACTTTCTCGTGCCTACCGTGCTGCTGGAAGAACTCGCAAGGCGTATCGGAATCGCATACTCGCAAGGGTGTGCGCAACGGAACGTTGGTCCAGATGTGCGTGGGCTTCCTGTATGCGGTCCCGTATTTGCAGTACGTGACGAGGTGCGGAGCTGGTAGATTGCTCATGCAGCGACGCGTGTGCAACCCGTGGGGCTCTCTTCCCCTCGGGTTCTCAATGAAGTATGCTTCGGGCCTCAAGTACCGGATGATCTCCAATGTCCTACGAACTCGTCTGTCCGCAGCACGCAAATCTCGGATGCCTACCGTCTTCGCTTGGCTGTACTCTGTGCAAGGTGGGCTAGCCCAGACTACGTCGAAGTGTCCTGGTCTGAACTGTCGGTAGTCCCATCGCATGATATCCTCGCAATGTGTGGGCCCCACTTGGGCTGAATGTCTACAGCAACTACTTCGCTGTTGGGAAATTGCTTAGTGAACTGCCTCTCGACTGACCCGGTCCCACAAAACAATACAAGAATCTTAGACTGGCCGACTGGCTCCTTCTCAAGTGCTGCGGCTCCGTTGACTGGCGGCAGGGTGCTCTGAGCAGATACTCTCGCGAAAGTTCCTACCTCCTCATCAAACCTCTCCTCTGGCACCCATGGCATTGCTCCGTCTACCTTGAGCTCCTCCGATAGCGTGGTCCATACCGCTCCTGCGGACTCGTCGCGTCTCTTACGGACCCTAAGCTTCTCTCGCTCCACTCTTAGCCTCGATCCTCTCAAACTCCAACAACGCTCGGTTGGGAACACCGGGCCTGCCGGCTCCGTCCCACTCCAGATCCTCTCGGGTCTTCCACTCGTTCTCACTGCGGGGCATTCCTGTCCACTTGACCAGGTACTCTGTCCACTTCCTGCCCTGACGCTGGCGCGTGCGCGAACGCTCCACCCTCTCGACGTGGGTTTCCTTGCGCCCGCCGACGTCCAACGGAGGAGGGGGAATCTCCTTAGCTCTCTCAACGAAGCGGCTGCCCGACTCTACTGGCGAAAGCCGGTCCACGGTAAACACATCGTGCACTTTCCACTGCTTAGGCGTCTGCAACCTATAGGCCGACGGTGCGCCTCTATCGCTCGCGGGAAGGGCCATCTGCCTCTCGCTGTGAAAGACTTCCAGCACCCGAAGGGGCCCAAGGCGCTTCTTAAGCAATTTCTTGTGCAACCCGCGGTCGCCCGGCTGGGTGAGGTGCGTGGCATCCACCCAAACCTCATCGCCTACTGCGTAACTCCTGGACTTGTGACGCGCGTCGTACTGGGCGATCTGCTGCTGTTGAGCTAAGAGCAGCTTCTCCCTAGCGAGCTGCAACTGGCGAACAAATTGGCGGGCTGTCTCGTGGGCTGTACCCTTTTTTACTGCTGCGCCCCTCCCCCCCTTAGCTCGGCCTCTCCGTGATGCAAGTGCTGCCTCCACGAAGAAGTCCACCTGAGAGGCCGGAGCGTGACCATACGTCAGTTCAAAAGGGGTGAATCCCGTGACGGCGGAACGAGAGTCATTAATGGCGTACTCGACCGGGGTACACCATAAATCCCAATCGTGCTGGTTGGCGTCGACGTACGCGCGCTACATGCGTTCGACCGTGTGGTTTGTGTGCTCTGCCTGCCCATCACCTTGTGGGTGGTACGGCGTGGTAGAGGCAACCTGGACTCCCATCAACCGATGTAGCTCGAGATGCATCTCATCCCTGAAGCGGGAGTCCCGATCACAGACGATCTTCATGGGAGCGCCGTGCAAACGCCACACTTGGTCGAAATACATGCGCGCGATCTGTGCAGCTGAGCTGTCAGCGTAAAGCATGGGAACTACGTGCACCATCTTGGACAACTTGTCCGAGAAGGTAGCAAACGCGTCGTACCCTCGCTCTGTGCGGGGCAGCCCAGTGACGAAGTCGATACTAACCACTTGCCACAGTCTTACTGGGACTTGCAGGGGGTTAAGCTGACCGTCTGGATACCCGTTGCGTGGCCGGGTCTGTTGGCACACAACGCAGGATTTGCACCAGTCGGTGACATCCTTGCTCATGCGTGGCCACCAAAAGCGACGGGATACTCTGTCCAGTGTCTTATCCCTTCCTGTGTGCCCTGCTGCTGGGGACTCGTGTGCTTCGCGCCTCACCAGCTCTCTGAGGGGGGAATCCTGAGCTAGCACTAGCTGATACCGCCCTTCTGCCACTCGCCATATCATGTCGTCTACCATGCGAAATGTGTCTGTCCTCTGATGTGGGGCTGCGCTCAGTTCCTCCTTCAACGAGCTGAGGTACTGGCTGCGTTCGTATTCCGCTTGCAAGGCGCGGACGAACTCATCAGCCTTCAGTGGGCCTGATGCCGCCCTGGCCCTTGCTGCAACCCCTGTAGTGACTAAAGGTTCGTCGAATTCTGCCTCATTGTCCTTTCGCGCAGGCGGCGCTCGGGGCTTTGCCCTGCTGGCTGCTGGGGCCCACACCAGAAGGACCGGCCAGCGCAGCGGGGGTCGACCTCCATCAGGGGACTCGAAGAGGTGGTTGGGACGACCTTTTTCGTCCTTTGTGTCAAAGACTTTGACCGGATGAAGCCCATACTTGGGGTGAATCAACCGCCTCCAGGGGGCGTCATAGTCTGGCAGAAGGAACATCGCCGAGGTGTTTTCCGGATCGGCGCGCCACTCAGCAAGGAAATGCCGAAGAATTCTTTCTATCAAGTCTGAATCCTTCGTGTAAGGGGGGCTGCACCAAACGTGTTTCCCGCGCCACTTTTCCTTCAAGCAATCGGTCCAATAGGTGTCAACCTGCCGGTTAACGCCCATGGAGTCGCAACACGCGTCAACGTCAAACACCCCGTACTGGGCCGCTATCTCCTCAAAGCGCTCCCTGATCAGCTTCCAGTCCTGGCGATCTACGACCTGGTCGTAGTGGGAGCTACTTTCTGGGGGCTTAACGGGCTCAGGTACCTTTCCGGCTGCCTTTGGATGACTCTGGGCCTCAGGGTGGGGAACTTCGGGTGACTCTGGACTTCTGCTGTGGCCTGTTCCCTAGCTCGGTCTGCTCTGGTCATGACTGCTAGCGATTCGGCATCCCTCAAGGATTTCTCGCCTACTGCTAGGGTGGCAGCTGCGTCCAGCCAAAGGGCCGGCGACTCTACCCACGTGAGCCCATTCAGATGGGTGAGCTCACCAATGACCGGTGCTGGACTGGTGGGAGGGAAGGACTCGTCCTCGGAATCACTATACTCGAAGGTGGCGCCTAAGACAGATGTGGGATCCTCGTCCCCTTCGCATCTCTTGCCTTTCGGCTCAGAGTACCCGGGTCCATCAGATACATCGGTGGTGCGATCCACTGCCCCGAGGACAGAGGTAGGATCCTCGTCCTCTTCGGACCCCTTGCCTGCCGGTGCGGAGTCTCTGGGCCCATCCGTGGCGCGATCCACAATCCCTTTTTCCTTCAACCCTTCTCTGGCCGACATTTCCTGATAGTCTGGTCGCCGGGACTGCGCGTCTGGTACTACTAAACAGCGCCCTGGCACGTGCTCCATCTGATGGACTCCTACCTCTACCAAGTCCTCGTACCAGCGAGCCTGACGTCGGCTGAGCTCCCTAGCTGGGGCGAAGAGCCACTGAAGGGGTTTATGGTCTCCCATGAGCTTAAATGATGTGAAAATCAGATAATGTCTCCAGGTGACCGTGGTGCAATGATGGATGGCACAAAGCTCCCGTTCCCCAGCGTGATAGTTCTGCTCTGCGCTGGAGAACTGCCGGCTTTCAAAGGCCAAGGGCTGTAAGCCTCGTCCCTGATCCTGCATGAGTACACCCCCTAGTGCTACTCCACTGGCATCTGTCTGTACAAAGAAGGGTCTGGAACCGTCTGCTGCACCCTTTTGGTCGGGTAGGGCCAAGGCTGGGGAGGAGATCAAGGCAGTTTTTAGCTGTTTAAATGCTGCCTTTTCATTCTCGCCCCAGGTCCAGTCCACGCCGGATTTGGTGAGGCGGGTCAACGGGTACGCGATATCCGCGAAGTTCTGGATGTACCTCCGGTAGAAGCCACACATGCCCAGAAACTGTCGCACGTGTGTGACAGTTTCTAGGTCTGGCCAATCGCGTACCGACGCAACCTTATCCTGCTGTGGACGACATCCATCCTGATCCACCACATGCCCTAGGAACCGGACTGATCGCTTGCACAATTTGACTTTCGACTTTTTGAGGTAGACTGAATTCTTTCGGCATGCCTCCAGGACCTGGCGGAGGTGGTCGAGGTGTACCTCATGGGCGCTCTTACCCGGAACCTCAGCCGAGAAAATCATGATGTCATCTACAAATACTCTGCAAAAGGGTAGGTGCCCGAGGTACTGTTGCATCATCCTTTGCCAGGTACTTGGGGAGTTTGACAATCCCATAGGCATGACCAACCACTCGTACGCTCCAAAGTGCGTAGTCATTGCGGTTTTCTCCACGTCCTCTGCTTTCATAGGGACCTGCCAAAATCCCCAAAGGGCATCCATCGTAGAGAAGACGGTAGCCCCTTGTAGATCATCTAAGAGACTCTGGACATCCGGGAGGGGGTACTTGTCCTTGACTGTGATCTCATTGATCTGTCTGTAGTCAATGACTAGACGCAACTCCTTGGGATTACTCGGCTTGGGGACCATCAGCACAGGGCAGCCCCACGGAGAGGCCGAGGGTCGTATATACCCTTTGGCTAAGAGCTCATCTAGCTGTTGCCGGAGTTGCCGCAGCTCCTCCTGCGACAGCTTGTACCCTCGCCGGTGCAAGGCGTTCCCATTCCAATCTGGCCTGAGCCGGACGCCGGACTTGAATTCCCTTGACTGGACTGATTCCGGCAGCTCTGTGCAAATGACATCTGCGAACTCCTTTTCCAGGTCCCTAAGCTGCTGCCAGATTTCCGGCGACACTGTCTCGTCTATCTCGTCCTCCGGCGGTTCCGGGGAGGCCTGAGCAGTCTGTGGGGCTGGCGGCGAGGTAGTACCTGGCGGGGCGGCCGGTACCGGCGGTTCTGTGGTCTGCGGAGCTGGCGGCGAGACTGGTGCCGAGGCTCGCGACTTCTGACTCTGAGGACTCGGGACAGTGGGGACTTTTGGTCCCGGTGGCTGCTCGGTGGAGGGGCCACTTTCAGCACCAGGCTGACCGACTGCTGCGACCTGGTCACGCCAACGCACTCGCTTACGCCGTGCGCGGGGGCGTCGCTCCGCGACCAGACCCCGGCCCTGCTGGAGCGCCGCGGCTGCCTGCGCGTGCCAGGTGGGTGGCTTCCCGGCCGCGTGATCCTCTATCGCCTGGCTACGCACCGCTGGCGGAAGCAACGCAAATGCTCCGTTCGCCTCCTGTTTGCTAGCGAAAAAGCTGAGAGGGTCAGGGTGATCCCCGGCCTCGTCGACCGTACTCGCAAATCCTTGTGGCCTAATATCCTCGACCACCGCCCCTACTCTCTGCAAATGACACGCTCCTTCCACGTCACTGTAGCCGGACCCGGAACTGTCCGAGACCAACCCTCCCGGCCCCTCAGACTCCTCAGCTCCGTCCGGCACCGTTGCGCTGGGACGCACGCTGACTTCACTATCCTCGGACCCGGAGGAGGGTTCTGACGCTAGGCCTGCTACAACATCGTTGGGGGAATCCTCGTCGTCGTCGGAGTCTCCCCCCCCCTTGTTGCAGGCCAACGCGCCAAAAGTCCCATCGGGGCCGAGGTAGACGACGAAAGCCTGCTCCTCTCTGTTTCGGAGGGTCCGCAGGTCCCGGCGAGCCCGACGTTGGCTCAAAAGGACTCCCTGTACCAGTGCCAATGCCGTGTCCTTGGACCGACTGGGGTCCGGTGACCCCGGCGAACAGCCGGTGATGACGACCTCTTCCCTGCCCTTGGTGAACCGGACCGAACCCCAGTTTTTATAATCCAGCGTAACCGGGGAAAGGTTCGCCAGCCAAGGCCCCCCCAGGATGACGTCCACCTTGAGGTCGAGTGGCATTACCCGAAGCTCAACCTGCTGGCCGTAAGACCCCTTCGACGTCTCAGCAAGGAGCTTGGGCCTGATGCAGGAATTAGCATCATACGTGGTGCCGTCAGCCACTCGAACCCGCATGGCTTGCTCGTGGCGCACCGGCTTGCCGCCGGAGAGCTTCTGCAGTGTACTCTTTGCGATGATATTGGTGGATGCTCCCGAATCCACCAACACCTTGACTCTGACGCCCGCAATCCAGGCCCAAAACAGCAACAACGTCGGTGTGCGACTGTGCCTGTCGAAACTCTTCGGGCGCACTCCCATCGAGGACACCGCTGCCAGGGACTCACACCAGCTCGGACTGATATCGCCGTCCTGCATTATGCAGTCCAGGCGGGTGACTGACGTTTCTGCGTCGGAGTCACAGTCCGGGAGGCAGTAAGTACACGCGTCCGCTAGCAGGCCGATGGCGACTGCTTTCTGAACTGCGCTGCGCTCCGGGAAGTCTGGGGGGGACACCGCGACTTGGACCGACGCTGCAGCCAGTTTAGCCGCTATGTGCTTTCTGACTTGCTCGTCCCGGTGCATCAGCTCATTGTCTTGCTGAAGTTCCCTATTCTCCCTTTCCAACTCCTCCTTTACGAAGGCGTGGAAGTCCGCCTGGCGTTCTGTTGAGGTAGAAGCCGGGTCCCTACCCTCCAACTCGTACCTGCGCTGCAATCGAGAGGTTCGAAGCGCCTTGTCGTCAGGAGTCAGCCATGGTCTGCGTTTCGGGCCCAAAGCCTGGCGAGCCCTGCTTCGGGTCAACCACGGCCGACTGGGCTTTGAAGTTCTCTCTGGTGGTGAGAGTTCTTCTCCCTCGGCAGGCTTGGGTTTGGCAACGCGAACAAACCGTCCGAACTCCTGATCCAAGATGGCTTTGCGTCGGCGATTGAACTCGCGCACCCTGACGAGCCGCTTCAAGCGCTTATCTAACTCTTCTCGATTCAACCGGGGCTTACTAGTCGTGGGTCCAAGCTTCTGGCTCATCCGCCTTTGACCTGCCCTCCAAAGTGCAAGGGACTTGACCGGTCGGACCTCTGACTCTTCCAGCTTTAGATACCTTTCTAGCGCCCTGATGGCGGAACGCAGGCGAGCACTTGGCTGCTGGGCCTGAAAGGCTTTCCTAACTCTGGGGGGTAAACGCTGAGCTCTGAACTTCCAGTGCCCGCGAACTTTCGCAACATCCGACCCCTGGTTCTCCAGGTGCTGTTGGTAGACTGCCCGTGGCTCAACTGTGTGGCTCGACCGGTTTTTATCCCGGGTGTCCGCACCGGTGATCCAACAGAGCAGCTCCCACGGCTCCTCGCGACGCGGAACTGAGGCGGTTGCTGGGGTTCTGGCGGACTTCCAGAAGTTTGCCTGCTCTCTTTGGACGCGCTGCTCGACCTGTTCCCGCTCAGGAGGCTCTGGGCTTTCCGTGCGGTTGGCGGCTAGCATGTCTAAACCTTCCTGCTCATACCTCTCGACTCGACTCTGGCTCTTGAGGTGGCGCCTGGCGCTGCCACTAAGGTGTCTCCCACACCTTCTCCACCTATCATGCAGCACCTGCATCGCCGTGGACGCCGGCGCGGGGCCCTTTTGTCCCCCTGACCCCGCAGTGACGGGGCCCGCGCCCTTTACTGCGGGGAGGACGCCCCGGGCTGGGGAGCGTCCTCCTGGACAAAATCCAAACCGATGGCAGCCAAAGCTTCCTCCACCGACTCGTCCCCTATCAACGCCAGGGTGTCCTCCAGGGGGCACTTGGCCCACTCCTTCGGGCGCTGGCTCGCCTGCGGACAGTCGCGGGCATAATGGTCCATGCTCTTGCACAGACGGCAGCCCTCGTACTCTGGGGAGCCGAGTCGTTGCCCTGTGGGTGTCGGAGCGCCAGCGGATGTCGCCATGGCTAGCAGCTCTTCCGTGACATCTACGTGGGCCAGCAGCTGGACCGGGCGGCTCGTCTTATCCTGGCTCTGCCGCAACTTCCGCTCGGCCTCTATGGCCCAAGTCAGGAGTTCGTGGCGGCCTTTACTGGCCGTCCGGCTCAGAGTCAGGACCGAAGCGCCTTTCCTCTCGGCTATAAGGAAGACCTTCCTCCTTATCTCCGGTATCAATCCTGTAAGGAATATCTCCAGCAGCTCCTCTTCCGGCACCGGAGAGGTGAGCTCGTGGGCAGCCAGCATGCTCACGATGTCGTGAGCAAGGTGCACCCCGTCCCAGAACTCGCGGACCGTGCGAGTCTGTCTGTCCTGACTTTGACGCACGCGACGCAGGAACGGACCGATCGACGCCATTTCCCCCTTGTCGGGCATCACCAGCTGCGCCAAGGGAACCACTATGACGTCCAAGGTGAGGTTCTTACCTTCCCGAGCCTCCGTCAACACCGAAGAAAGCTCGCGGTACTCGGAGCTGAGTTTGCCGAAGCAGTGTCTGGCCACTTCTGACAGCAGGGAGTGGTCCGACAACACCTTCTCCTCACCCCCGCTCTCTAGTGGTCCCAGACGCGCCATCTCCATGGCGTAGCGCACCGGCTCCAGTTCCCGAACCTCCCTGACCTGCCGAACAAATCGGAGGAGCCGACCAAAGACGTGGGACGACCCCTCCACCTCTGTGTGGTATTTGTCCACTGCCTTCTCCATGGCTCTGGTGGCCTCCTTGAGAGCGTGCTGCTCGTCCTTACGATTGTAATGGCTCCGGGGCTCCCTGTAACGAGAGGAGGACGAGAAGGTGAACTGGCTGTCGCCATCCCCGTCTTCGCCATCGCTGCCAGGGTCCTCGTCCGGACTCCCCGGGCCTCCCGGCCCTCCAGGGTCACCGCTCCCCGAGCCACCAGGACCACCATGACTGCCGGCACCGGGCATCTCCGAAAGCTCGTTTGGCTCCGAGTGCTCCAGTTGAGGGACCATCCCCCCCCGTCTTCCGGCGTGTCTGCCGCCTTAGGAATCGGAGGTGGCATCACAGCCGGAAAGTGGTCGAAAGCACCGGGCCACACGTCCGCGGCGCAAAACCCACACACCGGCAGGTACACCTTTTTCATGAGCGCCACCACACTTCTCTTAGCGCTTGCCTGACACGCCCACATACGCACCGGGCTCTCCTCGTGCCCGCACCCACATCGAGCGCAGCTCTCTGCGACGGACGCCAAGGCCGTCGTGAGACTGTGAATCACCTGGGCCCCGAGGACCCTGTTCTCGTCCGAGAACTTTGCCTTCAGGCACTGCCTGATCTGGTTGGAAGGGTGTAAGCACCCGGCGACCTGACCAAGGGCGCGATACCTACGAGCAGCGTCGTAAAACAGGCGCTGGGCGTCGATCCCCGAGTTGGCATACCCGACCACGTGTTTCCGGAGGGCGTCGCAGACCCGTATAGGAAGGGAAATAAAGTCCCATGAGTGCGGTGGAGACGCTGTCACGTCCGCGCGCGACTCCTCCGGAGGGCTTTGAACGTCCCGGTTTTCGACGTCACAGGTGACGACGGAAGTCGGCTCTACCAGCTCATGTCCCTCTCGGGAGATGGGCGTCTCCTGAACCGGACTCGACGCTGCCGCTGAGGGCCCCCGAGCGTCTGACTCCACGGGCCCTGGGGGCGAGGCCTGAACCAGGGCGAGCCTTTGGACTTGTGACTCTATGACCGCCTGCAGCCTCTCCTCAAGCTGGGCCTCGGCTGCCGCTCGCCGCTCCTCGGCGGCTACCTGCTGAGCGACGCTCTCGTCGACAGCCAACTGCCGGGCAGTCTCCCGGGCTTCTGCGGCCAGCCGGTCTGCAGCCCAGCGCTCTTCGACAGCGCGTCGCTCGGAGACCCTGCGTTCCTCGGCAGCGCGCTGATCGGAGATCCTGCGCTCCTCGGCAGCTCTTTGACTCTCTTGGAGTTGCCGAGACAGCTGTTCCAGGCGAGCCTCGGCAGCTGCCTCCCGAGCTTGCGACTCCTTCTGCCAGGCTTCCTTCAGCTCTTGCAGGTCCTGACTGTTCCTGCTCGAAGTGGACTCCGGGGACGACGACGTGTTCCCTGAGGAAGTCGGACCGGGGTGCGGGGCCGATGGTGCTCGACTGGGCTTCCGGGTGCGAGGCACCGGGCGACTGGGGCCGCTCGGCTTAGGCGCCTGAGTCCTGGGCCTCGGACGTTCCGCGGGATGCTCTTCCTCCGATGAGGACGAGAGGGGAGCAAACCGGTTCGACCAGTTCCCACCGGGGGCTGCGGAACTCGGAGGTGCTGCACCTGACTTCCTAAGACCCCTGTGTGACTTCCGGGTGCAGCCGCTCATTCTGACGGCCGCGACGACCGCTCTCCTTACCTCCTGGAGGTCCGCCCCTTGGCGTACCAGCTCCCCTGGTCTGCCGGCGTTGATGGCAAAGACAGAGAATCTACACCTCCCAAGGGAGTTGTGAGGGTCCTCGCGCTTTTGCTGCATCAACACCCTGGACTCGGAGACTGACTGCTGGTGGATCTCCAGACGATAAGCGCCGTCCTCGGAGAGCCCATAGTCCTCGAGCTGGAACCACATTAGCCCTGACAGCGGGTGGTCTTTCCCCAGGCGCTTTAGGCCTCGACGGATGTCCTGCCACATGGACTTCTGGTCGGAATCCGAGCAAGAGCTGACACCGGATGAGGTTCCCGCCTTCCTTACCGGACGCCGAGCACTCGTTCCCTGGGACGAGTCCGAGCTGACTGGGGTCGTCCTGGGGAGCCGGCGCCATTCGCGAAGACACCTCCTGCCCATCTGGGTCATCCGGTGTCTCCGGGCTCCAACCCACCAGGTGCTCCTCTCCTTGGCGAGCATCGTCTGCTGGTGCCATGCCATGAAGACTGCTCCAGCTTGACGTCTGCCTCTGCGCCACAGACCCTGTGTCTGGACGACATGCTGGCGCCATGCTGCGAAAGCGGACTCGACCCGGCGCCGACTGCCTTTGTCAAACAGGCCCTGAAGTTGGGCGACCTGTTGGGTGACGTCATTCCACGCTTGGAATGCCAGGCGCCGGAGCTCGCGCTGATGCGCTGACTGGTCCGTCCTGGCCCTCCATGCGACCCACGCAAGCCGCGCTGTTGCGCGCTGACGAGATGGCAGGGAGACTCTCGCACGTCGTTGCGCTGAATTCAGCGCCCAGGTGCTCCATTGACGGAGGGCCAATGCGAGCATGGATTGACGTCGCTCTCCTCGCCAAGCCGGATTGGGCTGGATGCGAGACTCGCGCCCCCGTGACTGGACGACGTCTAGCTGCTCTGGGCGCCGGACATCATCAGACTCCCCTTCTGCCGGGGGACTCCAGTCACTGGCTCGGTAAACCTCAAAGCGCCCTGGGGCACTGATGAGATTCCCTTGCTCGCTCCCCACGAGGGAAGAGAGGGAGGATGCTGCCGGTCCCGACGTCGGTTCCTGACGGACGACCCTACTATTCGCACTCCTGCTGGACGCAGGGAGTGGGGAGAAGGGAGCTGCCGAGGGGTTCAACCCCTTAGCAGAGCGGTCCGAGTCCGACCCGGAGCCGGCGCCTGCCGCCGGCGGTGCCGGAGCCTCGGGCGACGCACGCTTCCGGCGCGCCGGCTGCCGTAGCGCCGAGCTCAATGCGAGCTCGGACACTGGCTCAGCTCCACTGACCCTCGCTGGTGAAGGGGCTTTTGGTGGCGAGGCCCTGGGGGGCCCACCAGACAACCCTGGAGGGGCTCTCCGGGGCGTGCGCGCCGGTGTAACCTCGAGGGCTTCACCGCCGTATTGGCGCGCAAGCGCGCGCCGCACTCCCCCCCCCCTCTCACGGGAGCGCCAATCCCGGCTGTCCGACCCGCCAGCTGCGCCCCAGAACTCCCCAGAGCCTGGGCCAACCGACAGGCCTGCAGCGCGAGACCCCGACCGACCGGACCCCACGGCTGAGCCGGGGGCGGCGCCGGCCCGACCCCCCCCACGCCGGCCCGACCGACCGAGGCATTCCTCTTCATCTGAATACATGGGCATAGTATGCGTGCTATGCGTGAGATCTAATTTAGCTAAAACCGAAAGTGCACACGACACACGTGGCAACTAGCACCCGATCCCAGGAATACGCCACTTGCGCGCGAGCACAAGTAAGCACACCGGCCGAAGCGCGGAGATTCCCGAATAGGGGGGACTAGAAGGCTAAATTAAAGGTAGGGGAAACCCCGAACCAACCCCGAATTTCAGCAAAGGCTGACGCAAAATTGAAAAATTTGCGCAGCGCTTCCGCCGCGAAGGGTCGGAATTGCCGAAAAACGGAGGCGATTTGGTCTTCCCGCACCTGCGAGTCCAAAAGCACGGATATGCGTGCTATGCGTGTATGCGTGCTAGGACCAAGGCAACGCTCGCACCTTAAAAGATTGTCGTCGAGCTAGATTTCTCCACACCGACGCGGCTCCAAGCAACCTGGAACCATCAATCCCACACACCACCGCGCAACAAGAACGAGAGCACAGGCATTCTCGATTTCGTAGTGCAAGTACTCGCTAACTAATCGCACAAGGCGGGGCGGGTTGATCAGAATTTGCGCAAGAAAGACAAGGAAGCAACGTGAAAACACGAACTAATTACCATTTTGTAGGAGTCCACACTTGACTTCTTCTCTTCTTTACGGTTTCGGACTTATACTATTCTACACTTATTAAACGACCGCACGAGGTATGCTTACGGTTGGTCAACTACAAGACTTCGGTTTCGTAAATCTATATAGTTATGCTTTTGCTATCAGTGCATGCTTTCAATACACAATATACAGCAGTTACGGCTCTTTACTTTTATGTTTTACTTTTCAGTTCAGTTCATCTCCCCGAAACGGGTTACTCTTAGAGTTCTTATACATTCAGGAACTCTTTCCATAACTCAACTGTACTGAGTACTCCGTACAACAGTCTAGGCACCTCACATCAACATCATTCTGATCGGTCCTACTGTACTCCGTACTGAGTACTCCTGCGTTTTATACTTAGCCGTTTTTCTTGCTCTTGTGCTTGCCTCCTAGCACATTATTTCACCGGGGGCTTGTTTTAATGCAAACGGAGTGGCCCTGCTTAACGGGATTGGACTTATAATCCTTTACCCGGTCTGCTCAACTCCTGAATTATTGGTCCAGTACGCACGCTTTGACGAACATCTATCGCGATGAGTGAGAGTGGATTCGCCACGTACTAATGTGAACTTTATTTTAGTTATGTTTGTCAGGCATAACTTAGGATCACAACTCCGTCTACCTCAGTCGATGTCTCCGGTAGCTTCGGATAACTGGCCACAGAATCCGATGACTAACCACGGTCTTGGCAAAGGTAGCATTAGCAGTTTTTCACAGATATTGGTACCCGCGTATGCGTATCTGTGTAAGGGTATGATTTATACAAGGCTCGCTACACCTTAGCAAGGAAGGATCAATTCCTGCTCCTGTCATGTCAATTTGATGCAGGGTAAAAATGTTAGGGATGTAACCCTGCAGTTCTCGGGATGCAGCCCTGCACCAGGTGCATCGCAGTCTTTGGGATGCAGCCCTGCAGTTCTTGGGATGCAGCCCTGCAGTTCTTGGGATGCAGCCCTGATATATATACGACCGATCGACGAAAACCCTTGGGTACATGTTTCCACGGCCTGATTATTATTTGGTCGGCAATTATTGGCAAAAGTCATCGGCTATCAGCTTTTGACTCAGAAGCCACAATGTTATAGAAGCTGCGACCTATTGCAACCATATGCGGCAGTTATGCCTTTAGCATACGTAGACAATATGATTATGTGGAACTTATAATCTTATAATCCCACTTAAGTTGCATCATGATAAATTTATCCAGGTGTTGACAAGTGTTCAGGATTTGATAAGGGGTTGACGCCCCACAAGCTAAAGGTCACTGTCTCATAAGGCTCGCCTCAAGTGTGCGGCTTTGAGGATCAGCGTCTTAGCGAGGCACAGGTATGATGCTTCCTTGATCATGGTGGAGCTGGAAATGAGAATGCTCAAGATATCCGAAGACAGGAAGGCTTTTTGTTGGCCAGAGTTGCTGTCTAGATGCTTAACCTCGATGGGGTTGCATTCGGATACAAACTGTGCAACCATGCATGTGATTTATGCATTGGTGTATGACTTTGATGAATTGTCTCTTGTCATGAACCTGGAAGGAATGACGGGCAAATAGCTAGAGTGGCGGATCTCACTCACTCGGCTTTGCTGTTATGGAATTCGATGCCTGATGGCACAACTGGCAATCCTTTGCTCAGATGCTTTCCTTAAGACATTGGCAACAACTTGTGTGCCAGCTTCTCTAGATTTGGGGAGAAACCATGGATCAACAATTCATCAATCAAAACACATGTTACCAAGGTTGATTCAACGAATCCTTCAACTCTTGAATTTCGACAATCAGCATCTTAGGTTGTTGACGTCAAAGTGATGGTCGTAAGCTTACAATATAGCTTATTCACATTTGAAAAACCATCGTTCTCCTATGTCAGTGCCCTTCATATAATATGATAGAGCCGGAGAAATATGCATCTATGATTTCTTCATAATGAACTTTATGTGTCAGTAAGTCAAATAAGACTTCATTTGATGCTTCAATCGGCATGATGTACCGTGTCATCAACTTGTATGGCTGCTATATACAAATGCTGGAACTTTTGATAAGATTTTTAATCTTCCAAGCAAAATCACAATGATGTAAAATCAATTTGTGGCAGCTGTATAAAGAAGGAATGAAACTATACTTCTTCCTCCCCCTTTAAAAAGAGGTGTATCAAACCAATCAGATGGTGATGGAGAATGTTATTCAATCATTATGTTATGTGAAAATGGTTTGATAGAAAATCAGACTGAGATTACTCATCGAATGCTTTCGAGGTAACAATGTCAATATGAACACCGATTCTCTCTACGTCATACCGGCAATATGCCTGACGTTTTTGAATGTGGAAAATGCCCAATTGTCAATTCATTGTGATTCGATATGCAGTTTTTGGGTTGCAGCCCACATACATTGTCAGTTCAGGGTCACTATAGTGTGCCCAACTTAGACAATGGTGTGCCCAACTTAGACAAGTGTGCCCAACTTAGACAATGGTGTGCCCAACTTAGACAATGTTTCTGGATAATGATTGTCATGATGAACAACGAAATCAGTGATGGTACCGAAGTTAACTTTGGTATCGAAGCTAATGAAGAGTCAATCAAGAAGTGTCTGTAATGACAACAACTTACTACGAGTTGTATTTCCGTAGTTGATGGATGGCTGGCATGTCATTTCATTATGATTAGAACATGGCATTGCCTAGTGATATGTGTATCTTCTTTAGTACATGATCGCTTATCTCAATGGTGCCCATTTTATTTTTGGGCAAACACTATTCAGAGACTTGTCATGATAAGGAAGTATAAATGATGAATGTGTCATTTCAATCCGATAGAATTGTGACTTGTTGATGACTATAAAATTTCTGTCACTTTCCAGAATGAGGATGAACTACGCTTGGAAACCATCTGCAGATTGCGGGTTCGAGTTCCGCCATGGCTTTCTCAAGACTTCGTGGCCTAATGGTCGAGGCAACAATTTTCTAAACATTCCAGAATGAGCTTTCAGAGAGTCATAATTCCTCAATGAAGCATGCGTGTCTTATGTGCCAAAATGATATGAAACCACAAATATGATGTCAATCTATATGTGGATGGTTTATACCATTGTATGCTATTCCACAAATAAATAGTGATGTCAGAATAAAACTTTGGACAATTGCAACTCAGTACAAACCCGAGTGCATTCAAGTCCATTTGTATGCTCAGAATCTGAATCTAATGTACTTTTTATATGCACAGGATAGAACATATTTTCTATGTGATTCTGGATTCAGGAACTAGAGTCAATGTAAAACTCTTTTCCTATTTCAGACGATGAAACCTTTATTCCTTTAGGTGCAATACCTTATTGTAAGGAATTCATTTCAATACAAGTTTCAATCGATTTTCTCAAATCTGTCACTTTTGTGATGATCAGATTGGTCAACTTTACAGCATAACCACTTCCCCTCGCTGAAGGAGATGACTCCCATCATAGGGCGGTATATTGGTTGTTTTCAAATGACACATGGAAAACATGAGTAATTCTTGGAGAATCGCGGGATAAACATCTTGAATTGGCTGTGCTTGATTGCTCTATGCCCAAGAATGACCGAAGAGATTGCTTGCCATCTTTTAGCCATATGGCGTGGAGGCTGCTTAACAACGGTTGGGTCATAGACTGTATAGCTATGTTAGCTATGTTGAAGGCTGAATAGCCATGATTGCACAGATTCTGTCTTCCATGATGAGTAGACCTCTGAGATATGGTGTCTGATGAATCAATGCTTTTGACAACAACTCAACCTTTAGGTATGATGAAGAGCTGATGATCTTTGCTGCACTACAATTGTTTAATGTGCACTACTGAAATGCCTCGTGATATAATAATCTCACAGAATAGGCATTGTTCAATGGCGGTATGATCAGATATGTAATGATCAATGAAGACAAGATGGTTGGTATGGCTCATTCAGCAGGTATGATTACCTCAAAGAGATGCCAATACACGGATACATTTCAAGACATAAGGGCAATAGGCTTATTATGTAGCCTTCAAAGGCAGCTAGCATTTATGCTGCATTGGTCAGCTCATTGGCTTTGACCTTTCTAGGTGTTGTACTCAGGCCGTAGCCTGTATATTGCATTGAGTAATCTTGACACCTTTAATGATCCAATCAGATGAAATACAGTATCAAGAATGGTTGCCCTTTTTCAATGATCATCGGTGGCAGAGGCTATAGTGCTTGCACCGTGTCAATATACAATTCTTGTATGGATACACGCTAGACCAGATGTATACAATGTCTAGGTCTTCAAAATCAAGCTCATATGTATGTCATGGCTGATGACCTTAGAAATGTTTGATACAAATATGTGTCAACTTCATCGAGTTCTGCATGGTTTGACTGTATATAGTCAGGCTTACCAAAACAAAAACAATGATGCAACTTACTTTGTTTTATTATTTGTCTTTATTATTTATTTGGTTTTTAGTTGTATTTTTAGCTTATCATCTTCCCCCCTCAAGGAAGTGTATTGCTAGGTGGTTGTCAAGCGCCGTTTAAATACAACAGAGGTCCGACCTCTATGTGATGACGTGATAGCTTACTATGAAGCTGGATAGCAGTTCTCGGGTTGCAGCCCATTGCGCCAACGGTGCATCGCAGTCTTTGGGATGCAGCCCGAATTCACGTCATCAGCGTGGGTCATATAGTGCCCAAGCATGTGCTGTATATATACAACACTACCCTACAGCAGCGAAGTGGTTTGCTATTACCAACATCGTATGCTGTGGGATATCAGATATGTGATTAGAGAGCATGGTAATATATGTACCATGTTTGTCAATATCGGAGAGACTGTGTCTTCTTTAAAATCCTCATGACTATATGTATAATGGTGTTGTACTGATGTCACACCTTCTCTCTGAGTGATTTATTGATTTCAGATGTGATTTCGTGGCAGTCAACCTTGTCCGCTTGTACCGGAGGTTGTATGAATTGTGTCCACGTCATTGGCACGAGTCATATTGTGTCCATGCATACGCGATCTCAGCGCAGGTCACAATACAGTGCCCGAGCATACGCGATTTTAGCGTAGGTCACATTGTGCCTCTTATTTATTACATCTGAGAATATCTGTTACTCATCTTTGTGAGTCTAGACAGCATTGTGCTGATTGCAATGCTTTCTCTGGTGACTTATATATCACAGATTATACCAAATGTGGTGATCAGTCCAGTGCAATATTTTGTCACCGGAATGTACAGGGATTGTAAATGATTGCAATCCAGCCGGAGGAACAATCTCAACAGCTATTCTGTACTAATGAATTCATCGGAGTTATACTCATTTCGACGATTCGAAACCCATGTCATTTGTAGTAATGACAACTCACATGGATATATAGGGTTTTTATCAGAATGCTTTTATGTGATGTCAACATATTATGAACAATTCACTTGCATCTTAGGACAAAGGAGTTACGCTTAGAAGGCCTTGCATGGTGGTCTCCCAACAGTTATCAGCTGTTGTTCGGGTGCCACATTCTGCCTTCAGCACTGGAACTATATCAACCAGTCTTACAGCGATGCACTTGTCCTTCCCACTCTTATGTACGGCTATAGTGCCAAAGTGTATCAGGTGGGATATATATATATATATATTATAACTGTCATCTTCTGATCCAGGATATGCAATTAAGCATGGTATCAGGTACATGTTATGTATATAGTTCAGCATTCCGAACTTACTCGAGGATGTAGATGCTGAGCAATAGTTAACTTATAGTCATTGGGATGTAGTTTCCCATCCGAGTTTACACTTTATTAGTGATGGTGGGTTTAACGGTGTACAGATTTCAACGTTATTTGTGGATGCAGTGATTTTATCAAAAGCAATCCATCAGAAATCACCAGATCGGAATATAAAATGGATATGTGTGTGATCCTATCCACCTTCTTCCCTCCTTGAGGAAGTGTGAACACATAGGCAGGTCAGTTGCCTATATACCTTATAGCTTATAGCTTACAGCTTATAGCTTATAGCTTGCAGTCCTTGCAGGAAGCAGCTTATACAGTTTTAGGGTTGTTGCCCAACAGTTCTTGGGTTGTTGCCCAAAATATTGTCATGTCCGTGCTGATTTCAGCATGACAAATATGCCAAACACGAAGTGTTTCCTATTATTTAGGTGACATTTAGGGTATGTTACGTTACAGTGACCCTTATCCCCCACAGTGATGTTAGGGTGTTACTTGGCATCAGTAACCCTAAAATAGGTTAAATTAAAGCAGTATAAACATTTTGCAAAGATATTTAAGCAAAACTGCATTCAATTTTTCACTGTGTGTCACGTGGTTTTTTAGAGGTACGTTACACCCCTGACACACACACACGTGATTTTAAGGGTGTTACAGGGTGTTACAAGTGCTGCATAAATCAGGGAATATTTGTTGATAGCTGAATAATCAGATCAGCAAAAAAATCAACCCGATTTTTTCATTTTGAAATCATATGTGGAGCATTTTTACGCATTTCGTTACAGCCAATATGTACACCCCTATATATTACACACCTAATATATAGGGTGTTACACGAGATATGACCATGGTCATTATGTTTTTCTGATACCTTGATAGGTATAAAATCATAATTTAAAATAAAATGGGATCGAAATTTCAATTTTGAAATTTATCGCCAACGATTTTCACCCATTTTGCCCATTTTTTGGTCATTTATTGTATTACTACAGTAATATATCTCAATGTGTGTGGAAGCTGCAAGGTACAGAAGTACTGCAACTTACTTCACTTTTGCACATGATAATTTTCATGGCATAATAGTGAATATCTCTGAATGTCAACATCTGTGGTTGATCATAAATATGGGTTTTACTGATTTGAAACCCATGGAAGCTGATGCACTTCCTGATGATTTTTAGGTGTACCAACTATAAGCGGATTAACCACTTTAGTGATAACTTATCAACCTATGATATGTTTGGGCATATGACTGTGCACTAAGAGTATATCAAATGATATCTCTAAATTCCAAACATATCTGGACACAGCTTGATAATAATCAAAGCAGCTTAACACTACACATATATATGTGTGTGTGTGTCCACAACAACCTATGTCAGCTCAATATATATATGTACTGATCTGATTAGGTACATGCTTTTGTGCTGATCAATACTGAGTCAACTGTCAGAATGCAGTATAGTGGTTGTTGTTGCTCCAGCGATATGTGAGAGTGGATGGACTGTGTTCAACGGTTACCAGCTGTTATAATGAGCACAGTATTCTGCCTTCGGGTCTGGAGATATCTCCATCCAGCCCTACAGCATGTTGTTTTATCCTGCTCCCATATCTATCGCCATCTCTGACATTCTGTACCACACGCACATGTGTTTGTGGAATGGTATCTATATTATCATGCACATAATGGACATTATAGTTGATCAATTCACTCTGAGTCAGTGAATGTCATCATATACAGTAATGTCAGTGTGTGTGCAATGTGCAGTACTTGTTGATTAGTACTTTTGCGAGTGTGTGTGTTCACTTTATACACTTACAGGAAGATAACTTCTGGTATTACAATATTTCCAGATAGTTTATCATGCAGGATGGTGATCAGCATACCATGTACTGAATGAATCTAGCATGATATATATCAGGTTAGGAGTTATTGTAATCCTGTTATAATCTCATTCACAATAATGAGTTGCTTGTTTATTTTACATGTAGCTCTGGTGTGCATTCCATCCTGTAATCCACCATAGAACGTGCATGTGATCCGAAGAGCATCTCGGCTCCACCGGGATATGACGAGCTAATTATGGTGTTGAGATTACTTTCAGGCACCTTATGCTAACATGGGTTCTAATATAACTTAGCATGCACTGCAATATGCTTGTGCAATGTTCAATATATTGCAATATGATGCTAGTGTTCCAGTTGTTAGCGTGATCAAACTGGTATATATACTACAGCTGATAGCGTGCTCAAGCTGTATTGGTGATGCATGCACAATTCACAGTGTTGCAGTCACTCAGTATATGTGATGTAATGCTGCAAGTGGAGTATATGTGCATGCGTGTGTGTGTGTGTGTTGCAATCACTGCAATCTCCGTACACACATATCTTGCACACTATATTATTGCTGCTAAGTATTCATGATCTGTCATGAAGATGTACACAACATTCATGCAGTTCAAACTCTTGATTGCAAATAAGTATACAAATTCTGACAGTGAATAATTTGAAATATCTCTGCAGTCATCAAGATATAGTGTGGAATGCTGCAATATGGTCATCATGCGTCCATCATGCGTCCATCATCCAAAGTATCCCTGCGAGTATACAAATATTTTGCAGAGGATATTGACGCGAGCATGTGATGCACAGATGATCGTTGCAACTATTTTGACATCATCATCGTAAAACTGCAAGATAATTGTCGTGCGCTGCAAGTGACTTTATGCAATCGCGCGCGCTGTTGATGAAGAGCACATATTGTCGCCATATGCTCAGCACATGATACGAGTGCTGACTTGTGCGCGGATCATGAATCCGCTGATGTTTTCTATGCCGTATCTCATACTGCGTAATTTTTACAGCTGCGAATCATCCATGCGCGTGCATATGATCACCGCGCATACTTCTGACTGCGAATCGCTTATGCGCGCACATATGATTGCCGCGCATACATTTCTTATAGCTGCGAATCACTTCTGTGCGCATATGTGATCTCAGAGCATTCGTATGCCTCATGCACACCTTTTCGCACAGTGTATACGACGGTCAGCTGTATGTACGATCCTGCAAATGCGACGATTATGAATCCTCGCGCACTGTCTTCGCTTTTGCAGCGGTATGTGCAGTATATCAATATTCGTATGTATTCGACTGCGTCGCCAGATATGCTTTGCGCTCCGCAACCTGTAAACACAAAATTGTTGATATCTACGCGCTGCACTCACACTTGAGTTCTCGTTTCTCGTGCCTGACGAGTTAGAATACCATCTGATACGGGCTGATATGCGAGCCCTTAGTATATCATATAAAATAATAGTAAGCGCTGTGTTATAGGACGGTAACACACGCGTAAGTTATTAGCGGGGATGAGTGCAGACTTCTGTGAGAAGATACTGCTCTAGCACAACGCTAGCTCATCTATACCGAATGTCTCCCATCGCATAGATGGTACCGCTATTGGGTTGTGAACCCGAGACATTGGTTGAACGACTGGTATCGGCAGAACGAATGATGCGTTCGCCCTATGATACCCGCATGCTTGTTCCGCACATGCTAGAAGCGAAGATGATTTCTTCTCCGAACCGTTTGGTACTTCAAGATTGTATCTTGCTTCGCCATCTTCGAGTTCGACATACGAACTCTCGATGACAGGTGTCATTCAAGTCTTTCCTTGAATAAATGACAGATGATGTGACTTATCATCTTGATGACATGTACAGTCATAGTCGACCGTACTGACGACTGTCTGTCATTATAATATATGACATGACTCGACATGACATGACATGGTATGACATGTCTGACAGGTATGACACATATGACATGTATGACACATGTGTCATCGGTCATAACCCTGACAGGTGGGAACTCTGTCGGGTCTCCTGCGAGAGGGGCCACGGGCAAAGGCTGTCGGGGATGACAAGTTTCCTTTCACCCAGGACTTCCTGTCAGATCTCGGAGTCAACTCCGCGGTGCAATTCAATCTTCTGTCAGTAATCTTCTTCTCAGGAAGGACATTGATGTACCACCTTGCAATCTCCTCTGGAAGGGTATTCAACCTATAATTGCCGCTTAACACCGCTACTCAACCCCCCTTGCTTTCCACGGTGTGTGGCTAAGGATTGAATCAATAAAGTTGCCTCCTTGCTTGGAATGCCCATGGCCCGCCACAAGAAGGGATCCACACAATTTTTGGGCTGCCAACCCCATACCTTTGTGTAGTCGGGGACTTGCCCACACTCTCCTTGCCACGGTCACATTTCTGAAACACGTGTTTACTTGTATCACCAACAATCCTACCCCAAAATATTGCATGCCCCACACACCTTTACATTTATATACATGCCTTACTTACATTGCCGCCCGCCAACCTAAGCGCATCTCTCTAATCATTTGCAAGATTGCAACCTACGTTCTACCATGGATGAATTTTTCACTTCTTCGTGGCTAATTCCTATGGCAACAACATTCTTGTCGGCTACTAATCAGATCATGTGGGTTAACAGCAACGGCGATGTCCACGCTCCCTCGATGGCTTCGCTGGTCATGTCGCGGCATGCTCTGTTGCTCCAGTCGCTCCTGTTGCTCACCACACACACACCACACCAAACCACACATGCGCCCGGCATGTGCGCCCCCTGCTCAGTTCCATGCGCCCGACAAGGCGCCCCCCCCAGCTTAGTTTCATGCGCCCGGCAGGCGCGCCCCAAGCTCGGTTCCATGCGCCCGGCAGGCGCCCCCCTAGATGCGTGTGTGTCCACCGCGTGTGTCCACCATGCCCCCCCAGATGCGTGTG
>LGRX02002299.1:24806-36822 GCA_001247695.2 Cymbomonas tetramitiformis
TGCGTGTGTCTTCACAATGCCCCCCAGATGTGTGCTAGGAGGCAAGCACAAGAGCCAAAGACGCAAGTAAAAGGGCTAAGAAAACGGCTAAGTATAAAAAGCAACTACAACTATAAAAGTACTCAGTACGGAGTACAGTAGGACCGATCAGAATGATGTTGGTGTGAGGTGCCTAGCCTGTTGTACGGAGTACTCAGTACAGTTGAGTTATGGAAAGAGTTCATGAGCCTTGCAAATGCATAAGAACTCTAAGTGTAACCAGTTTCGATGATGAGAACTGAACTGAATAATTTGTAACGTAAAAAGTAAGAAACTGTAACCGCTGTATATGTGTAATGAAAGCATACACTGAAAGCATACTTGAAAGAATAACGAAACCGTATTCCGGATAGTGGACCAACCGTAGTATCGAAACCATACCTCGTGCGGTCGTTTAATAGTACAAATAGATAAGTCCGAAAGTGTAAAGAAGAGGAGAAGCAAGGGTGTAGACTCCCACAAAATGGTAATTAGTCCGTTTTTCCGCGTTGCTTCCTTGATGTTTTGCGCAAATTCTGATTGAATGCACCCTTGCCTTGCGTAATTAGCTAGCCTAGCACGTTCTACGAAATCGGGAATGCCTGTTCTTGTGCTTGCGTTCCGCGGCGTTGGTTGTGTTTGATGGTTCTAGGTCCCCTTGGAGCCGCGTTGGAGTGAAGGAATTCAGCTCAACGACAATCTTTTGGGGTGCGCGCGTTGCCCTTCTCTTGGCACGCATAAGCACTCACGCATAAGCCGTAATTTCGGCACTCCGCAGGTACTAGGATTACGCAAATTACGCGGGTACCGCGAATGGATCGTTTTACCGGTCGCTTCCTGAAAAATTCTGTTTCTGCGTATTCGGATTGCACCCCCCTTGCGTAATGCCTTTCGCCCGACGTTTTTTTTATTATGAAATCTAGGACAATGTGTCGTGCGTTTCTGCTTCGTGTCGGTGGGTGCATGGTTGTGGGATTCAGGTGCTCTAGGAGTGGAATTCTCCGAGTACTTTGATCCGCGACGTTGTTTGGTACGACTACATAGCAATGGAGGAGGTAGCTTGGGGCTCTTGGTCCTCCCTTCCCTTTGCGGATGTACTTTGAGTCTGTTCTATCCTCGGATGGAACGGTTGCTGGCGAAGCGTGTATCGTTGCGTCATGTGCGGGAAAGTTTTGGGTCACTGGGCTATCAATGGCAATAATACATACATTCGAGAAATCATCTTTGTAGCACCCTCCTCCAAGGAGGAGATATGGGCCATCCCCCGCACAGTAGCCGTGCGGAATGAATGGAATGGTGTTACGGGGAAATCTGAAAACCATTTCAAATCCTTTAGCAAGCAATCCACTTTTCCTGATTTTTTGGTGAGAGCGGGAGGATCCAGATACCCCGAAATCCTGGTGCAGTGTTTGCTGCTCGGTGCCCGAGGCAGCTCTAATGTGGCCACGACCGCTGAGGTTGTGACCCTTTCCTTGCCGTCAAACGGGGGGTTCCCATAAGCATTCCTACCTCTCTTTGTGATAGGGTCAACATAGGCATCATATGCAAGCCCGTCGAATCCGATTCATCTCTGCCATTTGCACAAACGATGGCCGAAGGGCGGCTCTCATCTGGTCCGTAGGTATACATCTTCTTGAGTGGATCCTAGGGTGTGAGTTAAGGTAAGTGGGTTACAGAACAGTTCACACCCATTCACGTCCAGCCCAGGTCGTCTATAATAATGTCAAGAAGGCTTCTTCGGATGGCGTAGCAGTTCTTGGGGTCACCCGACCCATCTCTACACCGCATGGATGTCGTGCGCACGTGTGGCATATTATGAGAGAGGTGACGGGAACTCTTTCTTAGAGAGACAGTGCAACGACAGGAGTTTCCAAAACTCCTGTTTCCTAGCATATTGGAGTTCAGGGTACACACTATTGCCATTATGAATGTTTACATCCGGAAGTGCTGTCACAGCAATGGCTCCCTTCTTAGAAGCAGATGGGCGGTACATTCCCGATTCAGGCAATGCTTGGAGATAGAGCTCCCGCTTCATCTCATCGCGGAGGTCGGCAAGTGGAAAAAGTGTTCGTTTGGGAGCATATGTCAATGAAGGAGGAGCCCTTCCCTGGATTCAGCAGCTTAGGTTCCCCTGCGAGTTCAGCCGCCACATGCTTTTTGAGTTCAGCATCGTCTTCTCCTCTAAGGTGTGCAAGCGAGTTTCCCGGGCCCGGGCATTCCAGCTGAATGTGGGAGAAGGTGCTGGAATCTGTATAGGCAGCCCTGACAGGCAGGCCCCTATGACAGACCCCTAGGACCAACACTGGACTGCTGACTGATCTATAGGTTCGTGCTGTGACACACGCTGTGTCACAGGTAGGCTAGTTTCCGAGACCGTTGCGAGACCGTTCCGGGTATATCTAGCTTAGGGTTTATTTATCTGAGAGAGTTTATCCATACAGTTCGGGACCCTCTGATATCTAGTGAACTAGGATATTCCGGTAGGTCGTGGCCCCATCCACGCTTTATTCCACTTGCTAGTTTGGCCATGATTGGCTAAACGGCCGCTCGGAGAGGTGGTGCGCGTTTGCGCGTTTGGGCATCAGTGGGAATTATGAGATGAGCAGCTTGCGGTGAGCGACTTGAGCCGCAGCTATGGGGTACCGGCTTGGATCGGGTTTCGTCGACGCAATGTTCATTCACGGTTTTCTGCTAGTCTTGATCCCGCTGGCTACCGATTTTTGGGCTGGTGACCTTGGCACCTTTGACCTCGACGACATCTTCCTTTGCCCCTCGCTCGCATGGCTCGACCGCTCGTTCCGTATCTGTGAAGTCACATTTTCTCCGCGACCCTACCCAAACGTGCTACAGCGTGCCGCCTCCCCTCAGGCTTTTCTAGAGATGGGAATTACTACGAGATCCAAGAAGTCCCTCACGAGGGACAGCGACATCGACGCCTCTCTGAGGTTGATCGACGGGGTACGGAACACGCCAACGGCGGCTACGTCTTCTGTTCCTACCCCCAACCCTGCATCGAACGCAGACGCGGACGTGGCCGTCAGACGTTACCTGCAGGAGCAGTCCAAGCTCGTCGACGAGATCTACAAGACGCGACTGCATCGAGCTTGGGCCAAGAGTATCCGTGAGGATATTCTTGGCGACAAGAAACATCATTTTCGCGGTACGGACGACGCTGGCCTTCTGTCCGACCTGGTGGTGCAGCTGCGTACGGAGTTTCAGTCGGCTGGTCTGGAGCTACGTGCCTTTGACCTCGACGACCCTCTGGCACCCGTGGTCAACAGGGTGAATGGGCTTCTCTACGACGTTCTTGCCCTGGTGATTGAGAAGCACAGCAACGCGTTCGTCTGGCTGACTGGTACCGATTCTTCGACTGACCGAGATGGACGGCGAGCCCTTGTCGACATCATCAAGGGTTGTGTTCCAGTGGCGCTACGCGAGTCGCAGCAGGAGGAGCACGCCGCGTTGCGTTATCCCGCAAACGTTGACCCGCAGCCGATCTTGGCTAAGGAGCAACGTTTGGTGCGGGATAACCGAGGTTCCGACTGGACACCGACCGAGGCCACGAGGAAGTTATCCTTCTACACCCGACTCGACCCCGTGTTCTACGCTGCGGTGAAGGTCCGCTATCCCATGGCCGCTGACTTGACTCATGTGTCACTAGTTTCGCTCCGTTCCATGGTTGTGGAAATTTACCAGGCTTGGGCACAGACGGGCGGGGGTAAAGCGGCTTCTGGCGCGGACGGCATCTCCGCGCATCTTTCCAGCAGCGAGTACGACGCCCTTCTTCAAAAGATCACGGAGCTCAAGGAGCTCGTGCAGCGGCAACGCGGTGAGGCCGCTCCGGTGGTGCGGCAACAGCGGGAGCGGGTGCAGCAGCGGCAGCAGCAGCAGCGGGGGCAACAGCCGCGAGGATTCCGTGTGGGGACCCACAAAGCCCCACCAGTGGGATTCGACCGCGACGATCAGCGGGCGAAGCCGTTCTGCGGTAGGTGCAAGAAGGCGGGAAAAGGTGAGAGCTATCACTTTTACCGCGACTGCCCGTTGGGCGGGCGCCAACACCCGCCCACCTCTGCCGCGGCATTCTGCGTTCCCATCGACGAGGAGGACGCGGAGGGGGTGCACGCAGTCGCCATGTGTGCGTTTTTTCAGCAGGCAGCGGATGACGGGGCGGAGTCCTTCGCACGTGCGGCAGCCGCGTACGGGCCGCCCGCGGTGCTTTGTGCGGGAGCGGTAGGCGGCATCGACGTGTCCGCCTACGGCTTCACCGTGGAGCAGCAGCCGGCTTCCGAGGGAGATGACATTCTCCGCCGGCTCGACGATCTTGCCGCGGAGGTTCACTCCGCGGCCAACCCGCAGGTGCATTACACTCGCGCATCTTTCCCGCCTCCTGCCGGCGTCGGGCAGGAGGCTTCGGCTCTGGTGTGCGGACCCGCCGCAGCGGTGGCCACACCGGAGGAGCAGGTTCCGGCAGGTGGTGCGGCGGCATCGGCATCCGCCGTGCCGGCCCCTGCTATGCCTGTCTCGCAGGGAAAGGATGTGAAGCGCGCGCCGCTTCAATCGGCGCGAGTGACCACCACAGCGGACGTCGTGGATGGTGAGTTCGCTGGGTTCGTTCAGACCGTGAACCACGCCGCCATCAGACAGGTTGATCTCACGGGTTACGACACGGACGATTACGAGGACCTCGCCGACGGCAGCTTCGTCGTGAAGCCGCGGGCTTCGACAACCTCGGCAAATCACTCGTCGACGCCCGCAGCCCGAGCACCTCACTCTGGTGGTGCTCTGGGAGATTGGCATGACGGTGCTCCCCGCAGCCACGGCTGCGGAAAGCCTCCGTGGGGCTTCCCCGCCCACGCGGGCTTATGGGGGATGCCGTTTCTACTTTCCTTCATTCTCTTGATTTCTGTCATGGGAGTGGGAGCTGCCACCTATACGGTGGCCAATGACATCGACCCTGTGCAGGTATCGGGTCGGGCTGCGCCGCAGCCTGTGCTGTGCAGGGGAGAGGAGGCACCACTTGTTACGGTGCCGTGTGCTATTCCGCCTCGTCTCCACCGGCGGGTACAGAGGCGGCAGGGCCTCTATATGGCTCCGGTGCCATGGCATCCCGGGCCGCCGCCGCCTGCCATGTTATTTGAGGACGGTCCTCCGCTGTCGCCGGCATCGTCTTCGGATGACGAGGCCCCACCGTCAGGCAGCACTTGGCAGCACCCCGGTGCGGTGCAGCCTCCCGTGATCGACGAATCAGCAACACCGACTCCGTCAAATTCTCTGGCGAATGATTTTCCAGTGACCGACACCTTACACTTTGGCCGCCCCGTATTGCTCCGCCGTGCTACGGCGGGCTACTATGGTGATCGATGTGGTGGAGGTGCTCCTCTGAGCTTTGACCCCGAGTAGTTATGTTACTGGTTCTGGCAGTGCACCACTTTCTGGTGGTGTACTGAGATGTACTTTGACCTCAACACGGTCTTCAATTTGGTTTATGATTTCACTTTGACACCTTTGAATTCTTCAATCTGACTTACTGGCACAGAGCTTTTCAGTAGTTTAGCAGGACTTGCATTGCCTGTATGGTTTCTCTTGTGCTGGTTAGAGGGATTCCAATTTGTGTATCAGAATAGCACAGTTGGATTAGCAGTTAGGACTTGTCAACCTGGCTTCTGCCCTAGAGATTTACTATTCTGACTCTCCTAGCCAGTCACCACCCACAGTGCTGGGGTGGTGTGCTGGAATCTGTATAGGCAGCCCTGACAGGCAGGCCCCTATGACAGACCCCTAGGACCAACACTGGACTGCTGACTGATCTATAGGTTCGTGCTGTGACACACGCTGTGTCACAGGTAGGCTAGTTTCCGAGACCGTCGCGAGACCGTTCCGGGTATATCTAGCTTAGGGTTTATTTCTCTTCACACAGTTTATCCATACAGTTCGGGACCCTCTGATATCTAGTGAACTAGGATATTCCGGTAGAAGGTGCATTTGATTCCCGATACACTGGCAGTATGGGCAGTCAGGTGAGGTGGTAACGCCCAGCTTATGCGACCGTGCTGGTGAAGCCTGAAGGCCCAAAGGTTCTCTGCTTCTGGCCGCTGTATAAGCTTTAGCCGTAACCTTTGAGATATCCTTGGTGGGAGGGACATTGTGGTCCTCGAGCATCCTAAGATACTTCCCTTGTGACAGCATGACCAGGTATGAAGATGAGTGAGGTGTTGGATTCTCCTGATGTGGTTCCGGATATCACCAGCAACTGGCACTTCCATATAAAAACGGGAATATGGTAGTTCTTCGTAAGGGTCAAATCGAGGAGCCTTCACCCCTTTCCTAAAGGAGGCTCGCTTTGCTGCTCTGTCAACTCCTTCATGAAAACTATCATTATCATGCCCCCTAATCCATTATTTTAAGGATAATCCTGCTGTGGTCTTCTCCACTGTAGAAGCCCAACTCCTCCAGGATTATAATCTGACTGCCTGCAGCTCAGGTCGATTTGGCTCCCGTAACTTCTCACGAGCACTGATAATTTTCCTGTCCTTATTCACCGCTGTGATTGTTGCTATAGAGTCAATGGCATGGATCATTGGACGAGTCACGGCTTTAAGAATGTGGTCCTTTTGGTCCTCTAAGAGAAGTCGGAGCCCAATAATTTCGGCCGATGCAGAACTTGGTGTTTGAATATCCGCTTTAATAAATCGATCAGCAGCTTTAAAGGCACTGTTGGCAGGGATGTTAGCCTTCCTGACAGAAAACATGCCCCCCTTTCTTTAAACAGATAGGCCGCACCACTGCAAGCCGCTTTCTTCCCCGCAAATTATGAGCCGTCACTTGCCATGTCGTAGTGGTCGTGAAATGTGCTATTCCAGCACACCACCCTGTAGGAGTACGGAGTCAAACTACAGGTGACAATCCTAAAACCTAAACAACAAACACCATAAAAAGTTAGGTGGAAACAAATCTGGGAGGCCTGTCCATTCTGGCAGGGCTGTCCCACATCAGCTGCACTAGCTCCAAGCTAAGGGTTGCTATGCCCATGTACTAGCTAGGCGGTCACTAAGCCGGACGCCGTGATGCACACTAGCCACCTTGAGCAGTTTGTAAAGCCGACTGAGAAATACAGGTGTAGCTGACCGAAGATTTGAAACTGTCGATTGAAAAACCCGACTGCGGGTCTCCCACGGCACACATTGAAGTCCCCACTGTGCAATTCTGAACCGCGGAGCAAAGCATCGCAAAAGTAGGAACAGCGTCGGGACAATCTGTGTTAGCAGGGTCCAATCGAACGATTGTCGCCCTCTCGATCACGTCCGCACGTGTCCGGTAAAACATTCGCCGCGCCGATTGCCTCTGAATACGGCAAAGCACCTCCACTGCAACAGAGGTGCGGAAGCACCACCGACCCGTAGGCCCTAGAGCCTGCAGGGAGGATCACAGAAAGTGGCACAGCCGTAGCACATGCAAGGAACATGCTCAGGCAGAGGACTGGTAGAAGGGTTCCGAGCATTCCTGCACCACCAGTCGAGAAACGCGGGTGGACAGGAGGCTGCGGTCCGTCGGCGGAGCCAGTCTCGATCTCGCCAGGACCGTCTGACTCATCGTCGTCGGAGTCGATCACGTCACCGTCAGAGTCATCGTCGGAGTCGATCGCGTGAATGTTGTCGTCGTCGGCAAATACACCAGTAGGCGCGCTCATGCTGTGCATGGAGAGGACGTATCCGGGCTCGGGGTTCATCTCGTCATCGACCAACGGACCAAGGTGTCGCCAGCCAGCATCTTGTCCATGATGAAGGACTCATGGAAAGGCGGCTCAGGTACGATCGAAGGAGCGGGGTAGAGCGGTGGCTCCTCAACGAAGCACCACCGACTCGTCGGCGGGTGGGGTGTGAGCATGATGCATTGAGAGTTAGGGTTCGGGGGGGGGGTGGAACCGTGCCGATCGGCCGCGCTATCTTGAGCTGCTGCAGTGCATGCTTGGCGGCGGACACCCGCTGCGTCAGCAGCGGTGCACCACGGGCCCCTGTGAGACCCGCATAATAGATCCGCAGACCCACGTCCCCACGCTCGACGAAGGTGAATGGCTCTGCATCGTAGCGCTCCACGGGCATCTCATGCTCTACACGCAAGTGTACAAACCCCTAGTCGTTCGCGCCGTCGTAAGCCGCGTGGAATGCCCCCGCAAGCTCGCCGGTCTGGTAGGCCTCCTTGGCATGCTCGGCGGTGCAGTCGTCATCGGCCATGGGGCACGCGGCCACATCGTGGTAGACGCCCTCCGCGCAGCACCGCGCGCACCAGGGCACAAAGGCGTGCGATGCAACCGCGTGGAATGAGATACTCCTGCCTCCAGAATGCTTCCCCGCTTGAGTGGGGCGGCCGCCTTGTTGCCAATTCCCGCCAGCGAGTAGAGGGTTCGCCGCGAACCGCCAGCACTTGTTCCTGCCATGGAATTTCCCGCCCGCCGGCTGGCGGTTGTGGGAGTCTCTCCACCTGCTAGGCGGAAAACTTACCGCAGGCTTGCCGGCCTGTGTAGGCCGGGTGGAAGGACGATTGTCCTTCAGGTCGCGGAGGGTTTGTGGGCAGCCTCGATGTCCCGCTCAAAAACCTTGATGAGGTCGGCCACGCGGCTGTCCCCGCTCCCCGCGTATAAACCGGTGGGGGGGGAGAAGGTACGGGCAAGGTCTGCGGAGGACGTATACCCTTTCCAGCATCGGAGTCCGCGAAGACTTGCATCACGTGGGCGAAGATGTCCTCCAAGTCAACCTTGTTGAGCTCCACGTCCTTGCTCAAGGGGTCCCTCACGTTCTTGTAGAAGTCCTTGTCCAGAGCGGCAAGTAACTGCCGCTTCGCCTTGCGGTCAGGCAAAGCAGCTACAAACGAGACTGGTACCTTGGCGAGGGCAGTGACGAAGTCGAGAATCGACGGCTCAGGGTATTTTTGACCAATCTTGAATTTATACAAAATTCATCGCTTGTTTCAAGCGGACGCAGATGGTGGAAGACGATAAGTTGACGAATGAGATCGTTGACGTGGCGAGGTGGCGATGGCACTGGGGAAGATTCTTTGCCAATTTATCAATTTCTGTGTAATTACACTACGCCGTACGATGACTTCGCATTTCTAAACCAATAGGAAACCGAATAAAATGACTCAACTCGACCAAAGCCCGCCCCCCATTTGTGGGCCTCAAAGTCCAAAGCCCTCCCCTCCCCCTGCCTTGGTCGGGCCTCACGGCCCAAAGCCCCACCCTTCCCCGGCCTTGGTTGGGCCTAAAGGCCCAACGCCCCCCTCAGCCTAGCAACTTAAAATGAGCCTATACAAGCCCTCCCCCCGGAGGGGCTTCTGAAATTTCATGAATTCTCAAAATCTATTTTTAACATATAGGCGCTCGGCGCTCGGCGCTCTGGCCCAAATCCCACCCTCCAATTCTTGGACGCGTTGAATTTTTCGAAATCCCGCCCTATATTTATTTATGCGTTTTCATACATGTCGCGCCACAGGCGCGATTTTTCTAAATTGTAATTTGATCAGGATAATTTTGCTTGTGGTCGACCTTTTAGCCCAAAGCCCCCCGCTCCCCCGTCTTCGTTGACCCAAAGGCCCAAAGCCCCCTTCCCCGTCTTCGTTGAGCCCAAAGGCCCAAAGCCCCCCCCACACACATTTCCAAAAACGGGGTATTTAGATAAGCCCAAAGCCCCCCCCGTTTCCCACTTTTTCTTTCTTTCGAAATTCAACACTCTATTACTAACTTATACCACGCAGCAGTGTAAACTCCGCGATGACTTAATTTTGGGCTTCGTCTCAAGTCGACTACCATTGGTCAACGTTAATGAGCTGAGTTGGCTGTATTGTATCTACACAATGACACGATAGACTTCCTACAGCGTGGTGAAGCCTACTGATAATCACACTACGCCGTACGATGGCTCCTCTTTTCTAAACCAATAGAAAACCAAATGAAACGACTCAACTTAAACATTGCAAAATATCCGTTTTCCCGACCCGAATTTTCAAAGAGGGGGTATCTTCGATTTCATCTCCGATTTTCCCCCCAATATCGAAACCAACCGAATTTTCATTGGACCGAGGGGGTTTTAGCTTTTAAGTGCATGCAATTGCACATAACAAAATCCATATATAACCAATTCCAGCAATAGGAAAAAATCCGTCCCCGCCTAACATAAAACAAATAGAAAAAAGTAAGGGTGGTTTATATAGGGGCAATTGTGTCCTCAAAATGCTAATGTTCGCTGAATGGCGCTCGACATGCAGCGATAACAGTACTAAGCATTTTATGAAAACTCAATGTACGAGTTACTGACCAACTGATACTGGTTCTCCTTTGCAGCGCGGTATCTGTACATGGAGACACCCCCACATGAATCAATATGTGAAAACTTGCAAACAAGCCAAAATAATAGTCAAGATAGACGATAGCTCTGCTCTTGGATGGCGATCCGTATGAATTAACTGACGGACGGCATGCAGCAATTATTGAGCTCACTGCAACACTCATCGCCATTGTTCATCAAGACAGAAGTCTGTGCAAATACGAGCAGGATAAGTGTAGTGGCCTACCTCTTGACCACCAAGGCCATGATCGCCACTGCACCAATAGTACCAGCCACACCAACGCCAAAAAATGCATTGCTGGACTTGGCCGTGGCACCTGCCTCCTTTTGAATTACTGCCGGAAAACACACAAACACACTGAGAGGCGCGAGGCGCCCGAAGGCCCAACCATCAAATCAAGCAAATCACAACAGGAGCTTAGTTGGTGCCCGAACACTCATACTGCACAACATGCACAGAACCGGGATGCAAACCCCAGTCGTTTGGGCAAGTGAGGGATTTGCCCACACCCTTCACCCGGTCACAGGATAAGCAACGCACACCGAACAACACGAGGCCCGCCAACAAAACCTTGCCCACCATCTTGAGAAGCATTCAGGAATATTTCAGCGGCACTCAATGACCAATGAATCTACGTGCATGCCCCCCGGTGGCTTTACAGTCGATGAATCGATGGAACCGGTTGGTCGATGAATGCAAACCAATAGAAAGACAAGATGTATGAAAGCAAAAATCAGAAGCGGGCACCGAGATCAACCACACTAAATGGCATGAGATGAGCCGACAAAAGCCAGCCCACCATCATCCCTCTGGGATGTGAGAAGCAAATCAGGAGCAGACCTACACACTGAATGGCATGAGATCAGCCGACAAACGCCAGCCCACCATCATCCCTCTGGGATGTGAGAAGCAAATCAGGAGCAGACCTACACACCGAATGGCATGAGATCAGCCGACAAAAGCCAGCCCACCATCATCCCTCCTGGGATGTGAGAAGCAAATCAGCGCACTACCACCTGAATGGCATGAGATCAGCCGACAAAAGCTGACTTCACCATCATCCCTCCGGGATGTGAGAAGCAAATCAGAAGCAGACCTACACACTGAATGGCATGAGATCAGCTGACAAAAGCCAGCCCACCATCATCCCTCTGGGATGTGAGAAGCAAATCAGGAGCAGACCTACACACTGAATGGCATGAGATCAGCCGACAAAAGCCAGCCCACCATCATCCCTCCATGGAAGAAGGCTTTCTTTTTTTCGAAGCCGCCCGCATTTGGAAAATTTACTGGCCCACTTTCGGCCAGCCCGGCCAATCTTCAAATTTGCCCGCCGCATGCGCAAAATTTCAATTTTAACTATGGCAAGATCATAAAAATCACACAATTTTCACGAAAATTTTCATAATCGGGACCCGCGAGAGACGGCCCGCATCCAACAATCGAGCGGCCCGCAACCGGCCCGGCCTGACTTGAAACAGCCAATGCCCTCTCACGGTAAGCCTTCTTCCCTGCATCCCTCTGGGATGTGAGAAGCAAATCAGAAGCAGACCTACACACTGAATGGCATGAGATCAGCCGACAAAAGCCAGCCCACCATCATCCCACTGGAATGTGAGAAGCAAATCAGGAGACCTACACCCTGAATGGCATGAGA